>JAVGVS010000759.1:0-84736 GCA_032718565.1 Distichodus sexfasciatus
AGAAAGAAAGAAAGGAAAAGAAAGAAAAGAAGGAGAGAAAAGAAAAGAAAGGAAAGAAGGAGAGAAGGAGAGAAAGAAAGAACGGAAAGAAGGAGAGAAAGAAAGAAAGGAAGGAAGGAAAGAGAGAAGGAGAGAAAGAAAAAGAAAGGAAAGCTGAATGTACAGAGCATGAAGGAGAGTGTGGAGGAGAGCGTCAGGGATGTAGAGTACGTTACACGCAGCAGTTCCGTCTTTGCTGCAAACTGTGGTCATATTAGCACTGCTGTCGCTTTAAGAGCCGAACCGATCATCGATAACCGATAACGCCAGCGTTACCTGTCGGAGGTCCATCAGATCGTCGATCTCGTCTTGAAAGTTGGCCCCGTCCTCGCTGTAGTGCTCCAGGATAAAGTCCTGCCAAAACACAGACACGTCTTTCACACCGTCACACCCCAATGGCACGCTTTCACGCCGCCGTCATCTCCTGCTCCGACGCGGCCGTGTTGACGGAAGCGCCGCCGGCTCTGGCGTTCCTCGCCGTCGCGTGATTAGGGTTAGCGTTGGAAACGACAGTTTGGAAATTAGGCCAAACTGGTCCGACCCTCCTTCAAAAATCCCCCCGAGGCGTTGGCAATCACGCGCACGCACTCGAGCAACGCTGCACTCTTTCAACACGGTGCATGTGGATTTTTACGATTCCTTCGTTCCCGCCGTGTTTCGCGAAGAGCTGACCTACTTAATGTTCACGCCAATGCCTTTCGAGTCACGTTTTCGCTGCTAGTCGACAAAGGAACGGTGCAAGGACCTTGTCGCCCCGCATGTCACGTCGACAAAAAAGGGACTGACCTTGAAAGGAACGGCAAAGTCCACTTCTTTGGTCTCCTTCAGGCCCAACGGGATGAGCGGAATGCTGGCCGATCCTCTGTTAAAAGAAGGGAGAGAAAAAAACGGATTTTTAGTGCGTCAAACTGAGAAAAGGAATTCCGAGTTCGGCCCTGACCAGATTTTAAAACGGGAGACGCTAGAAAGCGGAACTGGAATGTCAAAAAGGAAAAGTTATACATCAAAAAAAGAATATAAAATGAGTGGAAATTGACGGATGCTTTCTGTCTCTTGCCAAATTAGTATTCAGTGATTTCATCCAACGCTGGATGGACTGTCCCTTTAAAAGACTGTCCATCTGGACCCTCATTTGGCCTGTGTTCGCTGGAAAAGCACAAGATAAACAGCACGATAATATCGGAATCGGACGATAAATGCTTTGTTAGATCATCGACATCGGACTGGCTCTTAGATTTGCCCGATATTTTTAGTCTACGCATTTATGGTACGTCGGAAAGGTAGCGCTCGTGCCAGACGTGCCCAAGTCCGAGGTGCGATCTGTCTTAAAATTCGTTCCGTTACCTTGAGCCAAAATTCGGAGCACACAGTGGAACGTTCGCTCGTCTTCACGCGCTCAACTTTGCCTAGACACACACACATGCTCAAAGTAAATTACGCATTTGCCTCACTTAGCGAACGTGAGCTCGCACATGGGCTGCGTCCCGAGCCGCGTGCTGCCGCACTTAATAGCGCAGTAGGTAAGACTACACTAAGGTTTCTATGTGGTAGTATGCATCACAGGAAGTAGCCGGAGCGTAATGGCTCTCTACGCACTAGGTAGTGCACACCGAGTGTCACACGCGCCCTATTTGACTTGGTACACCACATAGGGTGGGAAGTGACTTTTTCTTAAAATGTTGTGCACTACGCTAGTAACTCCCCGCCCTCGCTCCACCCTTTCGATGCTTTCACGCGCACTTGACATGGCGCTGTGTTAGAAATGGCGTCAGGTGAGCTCACTGGAGCGAATCCGTGACCTGCGTTCACGGTAAGGCTGCGCGGTCACAACGGCGTCAAATAAACGCTGCATGCTGTGTTTTCTAGGTTTTCCAAAGGTGTTACCTCAGTTTAATGTATTACCGACTCTATTCCCTGTCCTGGTTTATGTTTAATTTTTTTGGTGGGGGGGGAAACCCCTTCTGACACGTCACGTCGGACCGCAAGTTTCGACCGAGTTGGTTCAAGTATTTTGGGAGCGTGTCCACCTATCTCCTAAAGCACTGACAGCTCAGGTGTGCGTTTAGAAGTAAAATATTCTCCCGGAGTTAACTCGCCGAGATGTCAGGTGGGTCACGTGCTGTTTGGTTTGGGAAAAGCACAAACCTTTGTCCTTGCTGGAGGGGCACAGTGGTGTTTTCTTTCCAAAATGTTACAGAGTTGAGGTGTGTGTGTGTGTGTGTGTGACTTTTAGCCAGATTTTATCCTCAAAGTTTTAGCTGGAATGACCCCTATCTGCAAGAGGGACTTTGGGCTTTGATCCGACTATTTGAGATTTAGGGGAAAAGCAAAGTTTAAATCTGAAAGAGTCCCTTCATTAGTCGATAAAAAACAATATCGATATTTGGGACAAATAATCAGGCGCGGATTTCACACTGAACGACATGGTTAGAACAACACGAGCGCTTATGTATAAACTAGCAAACAACAAATCACCGGGAATGAAACGTAAAAGCTGCAACTGATGAGGCTTAAAATGACCTCACCCATAAAGTGCGGTTCCAGCAGTTATTTTCTCCGCTGTCAGCACGAACGAAAGGACGAACGGGCCGCTATTAGCGTTCAAATCTTCAAATGGTCTTTGTTTTGCCTTACGTAACGTCATGCGGGCGCATCCGGTCGCAGGAGTCGGAGCTCACAGGCATGTTGTGGAGTTTACGCTCCCCAGATAAGCGGGCTGTTGAGTAAACCTCAATTTCGGGTGTGTTATGATTTTTATAACTCGTGCAGTGTGTAAACCCAACATCGGTGAGCGTGCGAGTGAGCGAGAGACCAGAAAGAGCGGGCTGGCTCACTTCGCTTGGCACCTTCCCTTTAAACACACGCAAGCTCTCAAGGTCAAGCGCTTCTCCTCAAACAAACTCTATGTGTGTGTGTGTGTAGGTCAAGCAGCCTGACAAAAGTGAGTCAACACTAGAGCTGAAACCAGACAGAACGGGCTCTTTTCCTACTTAAAAGAACTTATAAGAATTATTATTAGCCCACGATAATAATAATAATACTAATAATAATAATACTAATTTACCCAGAATGCCGTGCTCGTTGCATTCCCAAAATTAGGAATTAACTGGATTCAGTCTAAGACAATTCTAGAAAAGTAGGCTACTGGTCATGAAAAGTGTCATGTGACGACACTCAAGTGTGCGGGCGTCGAACCACACACACACACACACACACACACACACACATAGGGGTAGCAGAGTGTTGCATGAATAACTTGTTCAGCTCAGACACCTTTGTTTGAAGCCACAGTAGGCTGTGGATACCACACACACACACACACGCCCGCCAAGGCCTTTCTGACAGACTAAATGCCAAGTCCAGTTCCCATGAAAGAGAGAGAGGGAGCGAGAGAGAGGGAGAGTCTACTCTCATAGCTAAAGAATGTGCGTTTGTCATGGTCGTGTAAAGCTGGTGTAGGCCAAAGAGTCCAAACCGAAGCGTCCAGGCAGCAGCCGAAAATACGCTATACCCACGCCTGGGAGATTTGCTGGACTGTTAGTTTTAGTCCCGAGCTCGCTGCTATCGGTCTCTTTTTTCCCCCTTTTCTTTCTGTATTCAAATCTGCAAGTCAGGTGTTATTGCAAAAGTGAGGCTGGAAGCATATATGGGCTTTCTGAACAATACAGCAGGACACACACACACACACACACACACACACACACGGTGCAACTCATTTACACACACACACACACACATTCAGGATGGCAGGCCCACTTGAGGAAGGATTCATGAGGGACGTTCGCAGGTGCCTGGGATTTGGGATAAGAAGAAAGACACACCAGCTCTCTCTTTTTACACATGCGGTAAATCATGGCAGAGGCTCGAGGTCACGGGCGCACGCGCGCACGCACGCACACACACACACACACACACACACACACACACACACACACAGACACACACACACACACACGCACACAGTCTGTGTATTACTATCTTTGTGAGGTCCTTCCATAGACTCCCATAATGACTAGACGTATATAATTTTACACCTACACCTAATCCTAACCCTAACCGTAACCCAGTAAACAAAAGCACATCTTTTACCTCTTTTAGTTTCTCAAATAAAACAAGCACATTTTCTATAAAGTCGTTTCTCCTCATGGGGACCTCTCAAATGTCCCCAAAAAACCCAAAAAACAGATAAAAGTGATTTTAGGGGACAAAAGGTCCCCACAATGCGATAAATACATGAACATGAACATGAACACACACACACACTCTCTCTCTCTCTCTCTCCCTCTCTCAGAAAGGCATGCATCCCCACTCAGGTCGCAGCTCGGTGCTCTCTGACCACTAATCAGTCTTTTTTGTTTGGGTTGTCATGGGAGATGAGGCATCTCAACAAGGAGGGGAGCACTTGAATACAGACGAGAGTGGTTTTTGCTCTGCACACACACTCTCTCTCTTTCTCCCCCTCACTCCCTCCCTCCCTCCCTCCCTCCCTCCAAATGGGTCGAACTGAAAAGAAATAAACAGGCGATAAACAGATTCGTCTACGTATTGAATCGTGACTCATTTATGAATCGTGAATCGATATCGAATCAAATCGTGAGCCCAAGAACGGTGAGATTTTCTGACTGGTGCAGCCCTTATTTCCATATAAATGTTAAGAGGAATTTCTCTTCTCTCGGTACCTCGTCCCAGTTTAAACCTTACATGAATCATACCGCCGTCTCCTTCACGAACACTCCTTTTTCCCCTCCAACAACGGATTAGTTTTCAGGAAATACTTCTAAAACTGCCTTATAGGCTCCCTGAGATACTGGGAAAACTTTATTTTTTGGAACTGTGCCAATGAGGAAAGCGTGTAATGGTCAACCAGCGGGTTTTTACTGTAAATATGTGTCTTTGTTCTCAGCTGATAAGTTTCATCCGAATCAAGTTGGCTCACGACGATCTGAACTGTGGGTCATGAACCGGTTCATCTAGTCATGAGTTGGGGAGGCTTTTGTTTTGTTTGTGTGTGTGTGTGTGTGTGCACGCGCGCAATGTGGGTGGGTGTGTATTTCTGCTCATTAAGCTCTTAGTGTTTGTCTCAAATGCAAGCCAAGGTTTACTCAGAGAGGAGAGAAACAGGGAGAGAATAAAACAATAAAAACGTTGGTTTGGAACGTCCTGGTCGGGAAGCTTCCCGACATTACTACTGCTGACTCAAAATGTCATCCTGATGACGTGGTTTTGTGTGTGTGTGTGTGTGTGTGAGACTTACTGTACATTCTGGTAAACCTCGACTGAGCTGTTCAAGCCCTCCAGCTCCTCCTTGAGCAGCTGCAGGTTGGAGTTGACGTAGCTCAGCTCCAGCAGGACCATGTCACGCACTTTGTTGTTGGATGTGGCCCTGAGAGAGAGAGAGAGAGCGAGAGAGAGGAACGTTAGCCGTTAGCCTTAAACATATTAGACCGAGATTACAGTCGAAGAAATTAAATGAAATGGGGGGACGGAATAAAGAAAGGAAGGAAAGAAGACGGGCATCAACGGCCGGCGGGGAAGGGCGGAAGCGGCTGACGAGGCGGGTGCGGTGTTTATTAAATACGGCCGACCGTGACAGTCCGTCATCGCCGGCAATCAGTGACACCGCTGCCCCAGAAAAGGACAACGAGTGGGTCTTTTATCAGCGGGCGTCCCTCTGTTTCTATGTAAACAAGACAATAAGTGCATTGGTCAGCTGTGTGTATGTCTCTCTTTCTCACACATTCACCCACCCCCATGCGCACGCTGCCGCTCCCACCTAGCTAGCGCTTTAGATTTCTGCAGGCTGTTTATTTGAGATAAGCCTCTTCTCCCTGTTAAGAAGCCACTCTCATCGTCCCCGGCACAAAGCCCGACCTGAATAGCGCTTGGGGGATTTTAAAAAACGGATCGATTGATTTTTCCGATAAATCGGCGAGACGCTTCAGCGTCTCTTTTCTCGAACGTTTGCATAAAAGCTTCGGTTAGCGTCCTAATTTAACGCCTCACAAGCTTCTCTTCCTTTCCATCGTCACATTTTGTCCGTTTTCGGCTCATTTCGGCACCTGAGCATCCGAACGCGCAGCAAAACCGGAGTTTTAATGAGCGGAAAAACCAGACAAAGTGAAGACGGTAATTTGGCAGCGACAGGTGAGGAAAGAGTGTGCAGAAAGAGGTCGACGGTCGAACCAGTTTGGCTTGAAGGAGGACACAAAAGTCAAAGGAGGAATTAGGAAAATGACAACACCTGCCGAGAGTCACACGTAGTAAAGAGAGAGAGAGTTTGGGGTTAATACTCATAACTATATCAAAAGTCATGGATCAAGAACAGTCAAGACCGTTTGTGTGTGTCTATTTTATAGATGCACAAGACTGACGGATGCGAACGAACAACATCCGTCTCCTCACAGGAAGCAAATCTCACTAAATCCGTGCCTCAGAATTCTGGAAGCAGTCCTCGTTCACACCCTCACGCCCTCACAAACAATACGCGCGGAAGAATGACTCTGCACAAGTCTTTAAGTTGGCCACAATTATGGGTTTGATATGTCCCACGGGTTGACGCTAAAGGGTGTGAACCTTCACCGGTCGATTCAATGTGATATCGATGCAACAGTTTTTCTGTTACTTCCCAGAACAACTTCACCCAGACTGGGCGCGGATCGCGGATCGGGCAGCCGCACTTACTACCGGGATGTTCTTTCTACCTAGACTCGTCATGCTGTGGCCAGAAAATCACCAAGCACAGTTTTCATGATGTGATCGATTACGGTTTGCCACTGCAAATTCTGCCGCAGAATCGTCCACGTCTGAATCGCGATGTGCCGGTTACGCCATTCACTTCAACACCCCTAGCTGACCATCTGTGCGAAGGAAGGAGAGTTCTGGTCACCACTGGCATCGCGATTCAAGCTGGGTTTTCTGCTGCACCGGTGCCGATGCCAATACCGATAAACGAGGAAGGCAGAGTCGAGGTCGAGTCAGGTCGAGCGAGGGAGGGGCATTTCCAGCGTAGTGCACCACATTTTAAGAAAGAGTCACTTCCCGCCCTATGTGGTGTACAAGTCAAATAGGGCGCGTTTGGCACTCCACGTGCACTACCTAGTGCGTAGAGAGCCGTTAAGCTACAGCCCCTATCTTCCCTGAGATGCATACTACCACATAGAAAAGTATGATAAGAGCGCCCTACCTACCATACTATTAAGTGCAGCAGTGCGCGACTCGGGACACAGCCCATGTGCGAGAGCTGAGTGTGAAAAGACGAGAGAACGTTTTCGGCGCCAAATAACGCCATACTTTTTAAGACAGAAGACGCGGGCCATATGAAGTCCCACCGGCGGACCTGGCACAAGCGCTGCCTTTTCAGAGTATACAATAAACGCGTCGTCAAATACCGGCTGAAAATATTGGGCAAATCTAAGCATCGTTCGACCGAATCCGATACGATTCCGACATTATCGTGCATCCCTAGCATAAACGCTACCCCACCTTCCAGAACGGGCCTCAAACGGACGCAGAAGAGCGCGTTGGTATGCGTGCGTTCGTGTCCGCCTGCGCGTTTATGGGCTTGAACCTTCTGATCTGTAACAAGTCAGAGCTTCTGTCTGCAAGGTCAGAGGTTAAGAGCCGTTCACACGATTCGCCCCTGAGCCACACAACTCTCGTAAATCATTTGCTTTGATCTCTGCGTTTGTGTGTGTGTTTGCGTTAGCGTGTGAATAAACCGGTGGCTCCTGGTACCTTACGTCCCGTTAGAACAGCGTACGCTTGAGGTCTGGGTCTCAGAGGGGAAGCCCTAATCTCTGCCGTGGCAACGCTGATCCCTCTTAGCACGCTAAAAGCGGGACGTTTGCTGCAGTCGCGCTCCCGCTTTTTTGTTGTTTTACGCTTCTCCTGCATTTGAATGTGTTATCGGCCGTCGTCGCATTTGACTACGGCGCGCTCCGGTGCAGGCGTGTTAGCGAGAGCCAGTTCCACTCCAGTGGAGGGAAGAACACTAGGCTGCTGTAGAGCGGTGTCAGTGGTACTGTATTAACTTTATGAAGCTTTAGACAGGAAACACTGCTCCGTGACACACACACACACACACATTCAGAAGCCGTTACGTTGTCGTGCCGAAGTCTCGGGCCAAAATGCTCGGAGCTGTCTCTATTAAAGCATGATTTGAATAACAGGAAGTGTGTGTGTGTGTGTGGACAGCGAGCGTTTACGCTCTGTTGAACGGTTAGATCACTACAATTCTCACAATACTGTATAATTTAAATATTCATTCTCTCTCCCTCCCTCCCTCTCTCTCTCTCTCCGTCTCTTCTTTCCTCCCTCTCTCATCCCGATCTCCCCTCCCTTCCTTCCTTTCTCTCCCCTCCCGCCTCCACACCTCTCTCTCTCTCTCTCTCTCTCTCTCTCTCCCCTCTCTCCCAACCTTCCTTCTTTTTCCCCCTCTCCTGCCTCTCTTCTTCTCTCTCTCTCATACATTCACCCTTCTTCCTCCCTTCATCTCGCCACCTCCCTCTCCCTTGCTCCCTCTTTTCTTCTCTTTCTCGCCCTCTCTCTCTTTCACTCTCTTTTCCCGTCTACGTCCCTCCTTATCTCTCCCTCCTTCCCCTTGTTCTTCCTCCATCCCTCCCTCCATCTCTCAACCTTTCTCTTTCTCTTGTTCCCTCCCTCCTCATTCTTTCTCTCTCTCTCTCTCTCTCTCTCTCCACCCCACCTCTCTATTCCCTTCCTTCTTTCTATCCCCTTCCTTCTACTCTCTCGATTCATCACTCTTCCTCTCCCTCTCTCCATCCATCCATCTCTCCCTACTTTCCTACCTCTCTTCCTTCTCTCCCGCCATACTGCCCTCCTTTCCTCCCTCCAACTCTCCTTCTCTCTCTCCTTCCTTCTCTGTCTCCTTCCCTCTCTCCCTCCTTCTCACACACACACACACACACACACTCACACTTCTTAAATATTAGGGAGTTCAGATCTTCAAACAGCCTACAACCTTTTACACACACACACACACACACACACAGCTCATTAAAACTCCGCTACCTTGAGCTTCGGTGTGTCGGCCCGCCACAGATGAAGGCCAAACTCTACTTCACGAGGCAGGAATTCAGCAGGCTGTACGCTCATTAACTCCATTTCCCCTTGCTCAAAAGTTGGAGAAAAAGGAGGATAAGAAAGAGAGGAGAAAAGAGGAGTCTCGTGTCACGCTGAAAGCCACGCTGACGTCAGAGGAGCCAATCGCATTCCTCGCTGGAAAGGCCGACCCAGCGGGTGTGTCCGTCATCGCCGTGGAGACGCCCAACCTCCCAAACATCACTACAGCAACTGATAAGTCCAAAGTTAAGAGTGTGCAGCTTTTAGGGTGGGAAGCGGGTTTACATCACACACACCCCCACACACACACACACACACACACACACACACACACACACACACACACCAGGAGACCAAATTTATGGCAGCTCCTGCTGCAGTAATCTGAGGTCTGTAGAGCTTCCAGACCACTAATGAAAGTCAGTAGCCTCGGGGATTGAGAGCACTGACCTGAGAACAGCCCGTGTTCTGATTTTTGAAAAATTACAGCTTAGACGAGCGAAATGAAACCGATCCCAGACCAGCGTGTAAAAAGTGAGTTCTGCAGCTGCAGCCTTCAAACCAGAGCTGGAAAGTTAATACATCATTAGCACAGCGAGCATTGGAGTTCACACACACACACACACACACAACTAACACAAAACATGGAGAAAAGCAGCTGCTTCAGTGGAACAAACAAAGCCTGCTGGGACGGTAGCTAACATTACTTCGAGGTAGATCATGAGAGCAGTCACTACAGTGCTTCCCTGTCGTGATTCTCCAGAAGTGGCATGATACCGATCTACCGGTTTTTATTTATACGACACGCTTCCGGGTTTGCGACGGCGTGCGACTTTGTACTGCAGCTTCTCTCAGTCATCCATGTCATACGAACCAGGAAAGAACAGCTTTATAGGACAAGACGGGAGAGGATAAATTCTGTGGAGCAATAACTTCGTAACTTAATTATTATTTGTAGGAGCGTTAACGAATAAAAGTGTCCAATCTTCCCAACTCTGTAGGAACTGTTTTTCTTGAACTGAGGGTTATCATTAGGGCTGCAACAAATGATTATTTTTGTAATCGAATAATCTATCGATTAATCGATTAATCGGATACATTAAAAAAAAAAAAATGTCAATACATTTGTTATTAGGCTTATTGGCCAATAAAATGAGTTACTTTTGGCCTTTCTGGAAGAGAACTGCATTTCCCACAATCCCCCGCGCACGCCACAAAGCCGCATCACAATAAGGGGTTCAGCGCGTTCTGGAACGAACTATGAAAAAAAAAAAATCGATGGGAAAATCTTAATAAATGGCTGTATTGGGAGTGGAACGCTGGTTGTTGTGGTTATTTATCAGCTAAAATATGCGTTCGTAAGCTTCAATTCTAGAAAATTTGCCTCGAGCATTTTTTGTAATCGAATTATTCGAGTTATTCGAATAATACTTTCAGCTCTAGTTATCACCATCATCAACTTTCTAAATGCCTACAGCAGAATAAAAAACAACGCATTACGATCGTCAACAGATATTTTTGGTTACATTTTGTTAGTTATTTTCGTCTGCAGTGACAGGGAAAAAACCCCCATTACATTCATTAACGACACTTAATGCTTAATATGCAACGCCAAAAGCGCCACAATTTGCCTATATTATTACAGTAAAACACCTATTTTTTAGGCTGTATTATTAATTTAAAAAGTGCAGTGTTGTTGCAGTCCTCTAGTGACTTGTGGTCAAACCTTTTACGCTGTAAAATGACTGTAAAAGACAGCATTTTTACAGCGCTCTAGTAAGGCGCCTTTAAGGTGAATTGTGGCAGCTTTGCCGTTCCACAGATCTGAGTGCGGGGGCGCAGAGTGTTTCAAGCGAGTTCAAATTGCGTCGTTTAGTATATTTCGGCATATCGCGTAGCCCTAGTGGGCAGGTGAAAATATTCTGCGACATGGTGTCATGGGGCAGTTGGTGGCCTAACGGTAGGGTGTTCGCCCCGTGATCAAAAGGTTCGAATCCAGGACCGGTAAAATTACCGCTGAGGTACTCATGAGCAAGGCACCGTCCCCAAGCATTGCTCCCTGGGCGCTGCCCTTGTTAGCTGCCCACTGCTCCTTCACGGATGGGTCAAATGCAGAGGTCACATTTCGTTGTGGTGCACTGTGTGCTGTGCAGTGTTCACAATGACAAATAATCACTCACTTTTTCAAATGTCTTGAAGAACAGTATACCGTATACATGTATGTTTGCACACGTAGCAATAAAGCACTGTAACCACCGTCTCACTTCCCTGGCATACAGACTTTCGCACCACAATGTAGGTATAAATTTGCACAGCTGCACAAATGACCACGTTCTTCTCAAAGCTGTGCCCCTTTAGACATGTTCAGAGCAAAACCTGTTATCTATTCAGGCTTCTATTCTGCTTCTCTGGTTTCTGTGTGTTATCTTACTCGAACCAGCCCGGTACGTCTAATGAGCAGAAATAGATCCTGAATAAACACACACACACGGTCAGGTGAAGCGCTGCGCTTGGGAATGAAAGCGAGTGCGGCCAGGGAACACAAACACAGATGATGTAACGCTTAAGTGTCCTGCCCAGGTGAGATAAACACAGTACGTGTCGACACTGAAGCGGTGTACATTCTCTCTCCGCAACATCACCGACCGACATAAAGCCACACTTGTTAGCAATCTGTCTTCAGACTTCAATCAGCTCGGAGGAACGTACGCGGATCTTCCAGATGAAGACGGGAGATTAGACGTAACTCAGATGCGATGCAATGCGAGCTGGAGATGACACTCGCACACTGGACTCCCAGACAGCTGACTGACAGGACTGACAGCGCTCATTCTTAACCGAAAGGCCATATTGTCTTTAGAGCCGGAATGGGATTAGAGAGCGCATTTTTTACAGCCCTCTATCCTCCCCCCCCAAAAAAAACCACACTTTTTTACAGCCGTCCAATAAATGCGATCGAAACTCATTAAAAAGGCGTGCGAGATTAAGCAATAAGGAAGCAGAGAGGGTGTTGTCCTCGATTTCTTTGTATAAGAAAGAGTATATAAAATTTGAGCTTTGGAATGTGCGTGTAAAATTTTATGTATGTGTGCAGAGAGATTCTTTAAAGTATACGTGAGACTGAAAGCGTGTGCACAACAGGGGTGTGCCAAAAAACTGAATCGACTTGCGATTCTTTCTGTCGATTCGAAATCGATTCATGCATTCCAAAAAAGTGATTCATAATTTTCAACTTACGTAATACCGCTAGTTCACTTTACTTTACTTTCCCCCCACCCCCCCACCGCGAGTTCAGCTCACCAATCCCAGAGACGGCGCGATGTGGAAATCTGAAATTTGGAAACAAAATCATCTATTGTATGTATCGAATCGTGAATCGTTTATGATTCGTGAATCGATTTTGAATCGAAGCGTGAACCCAAGAATCGGAACTGAATCGAAGGATGAGATGAGATGAGATTTCTTCGCGAGACGATATTAGATGGGTTTAATGAGCGACGGATTGTCGATCACTGAATCGATGTACGGTTAAACCGCTAGCGTTATACGTACTTGAGGAGATTCTCGGCCCCTGCTCTCATCCTCATCTGTTTGATGATCTGCTGGTTGAGGCCGGCTCTCTGATTCTGCAGTCTGCTGCGGCCCGTCTGGGCCAAAGGGTTACATCCCTGAGAACGAATCAAAGATAGAGAGAAAAAGAGAGAGAGAATGTTAGTGTCACATGCCGTACCGCTTCGTTAATCCCACTTATTCAACGTGTAAATATTCAAACACTCCACAAAACCACAAAGCAAACTATGCTCTGTTTGAATGGTATACGCTTTCTATCAAAGCATACAGGCTGGACCAGTTCTAGTTTCACACACACACACACACACACACCCACCCTTCACAGAGCGTGGGGTGTAACCCTGGCGCGCATCGAAACGACAGACGCAGGTAGAGAATGTGATGGAGGAGCGACGTTCCCCCCCCCAACTTCGTGACATCACCGCCGTCGCTGGGGCGCACCTAAACAAACTCGGCTCGAACTACGTAGAGCTTTTTATCGAGGGCAGTGGAGACGCTTCCACAAGCCTTATCTGAGCAAACATTCCACACAGAAGACGCATCTCTCTGCAGGACAAGGGTGGAACACACCGTCCGAGGAATGGCCCTGCACAATCACACACAGTAAAAGATATGAAAGTATGAGCAAACGGTGAGCCCTGTAACATCACATTACGAGATGCAAGGTCCTCTGAACCCACAGTAAACAAGTGAGATTGGGGACGGTTCACATGTATTTTTTAGAAGAGTTCGTCAACGAGACTTTGCGGTCCGCAATCTACGATTAGAACAATCCGTCCAGGATAACTGAACTATAACGTAACTTGTTCAATTGTGGCATCAAATCAGGTGTGGCAAAGGACATTTTGTTATTTTACTCATCACAGAGTCGCTGGCAGTTTTAGATTAGAAAAGGGCAGGGCGATATGAGCAAAATCTCATCTTCTGATGTCATTTCATATCCCCATAACGATATACAACACGATACAGCAATTTTGGGGAAATTCAGTGGAACGTTCGCATAGCAAAAGCTCGAAACGCTCCACAGGTGCTCATATGGAACGCTGCTACAATTCGCCCCAAATTAATAGTAAAACGCCCATTTTTACGCTGTTTTATTCGGTAACGGCGCCTCTGTGCCGCGCTCTAATATACCGGCACTTTTCCCTGGCATTGAAAACGTTTCCGCGACGCTCTTGTGACTTGTGCTCAAGTGCCACTTCTTATGGCATAAAATGGGTGAAAAAGGCGGCCCTTTTTACGGTTAGTAGGGAGCGTTTAACGTATCTCTGAAGTCGTTTGCTGAAAATATCTCCCATTTTCACCTGACCTGCTGCGGCCCACACACGCCCCATTCCGGAACTGGGGGGTAGACAGCACGGCGAGTTTGTAGCTCAGGTGAAAAGAATCAACATGGCTGCTGCTGACAGACCGTCCATACGGCCATAGATGTTCAACACAACACAACACGACTCCTTCACCGCGATTCCTACGCTAGCGCTTGTGAGAACACATGGCGGATCAGGAAGCGCTAGCAGTTCTACCTGGTGGGCGGAGCTTCTCAGATAGGAGGGTGGTCTTTATTCAAATGTCCCCTACTGTGACGTAGAAGTAGGGGAGAAATCTAAACGGCTCGTTTGAGCGCAGGATTTCTGACATTCGTAAATTAATACTAACACAATTCACCATTTTATCAAACTTGCAGTGTGTGTGGAGGCGCCACAGACCCGAACGGATGTCCAAAGAACAGAAAAAGTGATATTTTTTTCATAATATGGGACCTTTAAGGTGAATTGTGGCGTTCCATAGATGTGAGCATGCACACAGATCAGATTTGACTTGCCAAAGTTCCACTGCGCGCTCAAAATTAAGGCACAAATATAACGCCATAGTATTCTCCGTGCCTTCATCCACGTGGCGTCGTGGTGACTACTGCAAACCCTCATCCAAACCATGAACGAATACTGCCACAAAGTGTCATGGGAGTGTCTAACTAACCTAAACTACTTAGTCGAGCCAGGCTTTTTAAAGTCACGCTTGGCCTCTTTACCACCTTTGAGCAAGGCTCGCGACTTTACGCCATCTAAAACAGAAACGAAACTATAATGCTGGATTTCATCAGAGGTGGTCAGTCCTTCTGTAATCGTTGATTCCACTCCACTCCTTACGATTCATAAAATGACTTCACTATTACACACAGACGAGTTACACTGGGGATGACGCGAAATTCTGCCCTACGAGTCATCTTCACGAAATCAGATCTGGACAAAGTTGAACCGACTGGTTTCAGCAGCAACGGAACAGACCACAAGACTTTAGTTTTGTACCAATTCCAGACGAGTCGAAACTGCGGCCACTGCCCAAAGGCGACCTTAATTTATGACCCGGAACGTTCTGAAACGCCGACATTCGCAGCGCCCGGAACGGCAAACTCGAGCATGCGTTACCTCCGCCGGCCTAAACCCGTCTCTCTCTCTCTCTCTCGATGGATGCACTGAGTCAGTAGGGCTACTCTGCAGAAAGTCTCCCACAACCACAACCAATTATCAGCTCAGTGAAACTGTGTCGAGGGGCCCATAACAAGGTCGGAACAACGCTGTGCATGTCCCTGCCTCTCTCTCTCACACACACACACAGAGGAATGAGGTCTCATCAGGTCTTGCGTCCACAAATTCACTGTGCTCCCTTCGGTTTCAAAGGACTTTTTATATTTCTATATAATCAAACATAATTATTGCTCAGAATCCTGTTCAAATCAAAAGAGACAATCTGGCGCAACATTTTCCCCTCTTTGGTTCGCTTTAGATCTTGTCTGGCTCGAGCACTGGCTATAGACGGAGTTTAATCTGTAATGGATGTATAAAGATTTTGAGGTTAATTCATATTGGGGTGATTCCTGCTCGATCTTTCCTCTCGTTCCCATGCTCATCATTTCTCCTTAAGGCTCTGCCTAAAACCTCGTGAAATGTAGCAGGGCTTATTTTACGCCGGTACAACCTTCCCCAATCCCAGGAGAAGCCCGAGCATCTGCGCTGCATTAGCGCGTGCGGTTTTGGCCGGCTTCTGCCTTTGGATAGGAGCGACGTCAATGGAAGAAGGCCGAGAGGAACATGCCGAATCCACGATTCCGTCTCTCGCCGGCCACAGAAGCAGCTCTGAGGCAAACGTCCAAAGCCATCACCCCAATCTGCAATATTTACTATAATCAAACCACCAACCTTTAGCTCATCCAGCCCAGACCCAAAACTGTCTCCCCTCCTACACGTTATTTATAGACTCGCCATATCAACCCGGGTTGGTATCCGCCCGCGCTAAACTATTCCTTTATTCTACAGTCTTTCTTCAACTCCACAGGTACAAAACCATCACCACCACCACCTACGTTATTCATAAAGCATCCCCTCCGATTTCTTGAACTGCTAGTCCAAAACAATCCGCCCACTTTCCCTTTCCTTGCTCACCCAAAACTATCGATATACCGTTCCAAAAACCTACCTATCTATTCCGGCCCATTTCCAGTCAACAACCTTTTAGGAAAAGATTATTCGGCACACGCAGAGATTTTTCTGCCTCGTCATCCCAAAACTATTCCATACACCCAACTGGCTAGAAAGCATTAGTCATTCTTCGTTAATTCTCTTCCCCAAATTCTTCTCCAGCCGTTATCCTTAAACTCTTTGCTCTTAAACTCATTTTTTATATCTACAGGCCCAAAACCAGCCACAGGCTCTGCATCTCTTGCGGTTTGGGAAAAGGTCAAAGCAAACCAAAGAAATTAATAATGAAATAGGGGACAAGAAAGCAGACAAAGCAAAATGAGGAAAAGGAGGAGAGAGGAAATGACCAAAAAGCCTAATTCAGTCAGAAATTCCTAACTATATTAAATAGAATGCAACCTCCCCAACAACCCCCACACGCTGAGGAACAATAACAATACAACTGTAAAAACAAGGCTGAGATTTGAAATACTCCTCTTCATTCCTCTTTCACTTTGCTGTAAGACAAAAGGGACGTAAAAAAAACGTTCGATGACAATACCGAATAACATGTCATGTCCTGCACTATAGCAGCCCCCATATTAAGGGCTTTAGAGGAATCAGACGCTGAGGACAGACTGAACCTCGCCCTGCTGAAGTGTTTACGCCAGTGGTCAGTTTATGACAGGGTGAGACCGGCCACCCCATAATCTAACCCTCACTGGTGGCCACCATTCACTTTTAATACATCCAGGAAGCTCTGGACAAAACAAGCAGGCCAGATACAGTTCAGACAAGAGAGCCGAGCTCCCACACAGACAAAGGCCCTTTTCAGTGCTCGGATCCAAACGCGCTTAGGCTAAAAAAACACACCGATGCCTCTGCAAATATGTGCCCTCACAGGTTCCACCGCCCCCACCGTCGCACCAGCACACGGCGATCACGCTTTAGATAATGACACTCTTCAATCAATGCCCGTATAATCACGCAGAGATGCCAGAAATTCTCTCAGGACATTACGCCTCATAAAGGGAGGAGCGCACATTTTAAGATGCGTTCCTTTCAGATGGTGTCCGTAAAATCCAAAAAAAATATATATATCCATAATGAATGAATGCCAGACATAGAAACAAATCTACTAACAAAGGCCTTAGGGTCAATGCTTGAAACCTGGTTCTCACCCACAGTTTCTCTCATGCCAAGAAAGGAAGCGAGGCAAGATTTTGGAGGAATGTGTTGGGGGGTATAAATCCATCTAAGGAATTCATAAGCCATAACTCAATATGTCCACCTCTAGCTCAAGGTCTGGCCAACAGTTGGAACTGGACACAATATTCAGAAAGGAGTTTTATCACTTTTATCATCAAAGTCACAAGCATAGATGCCATAGACAGACAACACCAATGATTAATAAGGTAATAAAGGAACGTATTTACCATGCGTATAAATAAAATTAATACATTTCTCTTTTCCTTAGTGTAACATATTCCATGTTTTCTGCTTTGTTTCATATTGTCTCCATTATTTACATGCACTGTTCATGCTGTTACTATGTTACAGGACTTCTACACTGTTGTCCAGACATTGCACATTGCACTTTAAACCACAACTTATACCATTATATTATTATATCTGTTTAACTGAATTTTAATTCAAAGTTTAACTTTTTTTCCCATATTTTATGCTTATACCAGTAATCTGTTAAATCATGTTTCAATATTTCATATCTCAACCTGTAATGTGTAAATATGTTTATTTGTATTATAATCCAAAGCTGTTTTTTGGGTTTTTTTAAGTCTTTTAACTTGTATTCTTTGTTTAAACTGTACAGTCAAAAAGAGAGAGAGGGACACATTTCACCAGGCGTCGTACCTGTATAACTGTGGATGTGGCAAATAAAGAATCTTTAAGTATGTGGACGTTCTAATAATTAATAGAAGATGCAAAAAAGGCTAAATCTTGACCACATCGATTTGTACTTGAAGTCCAACACATGGGAGCCAGATGTCTTCTAGCGCTGGAGTCAAACCATTTCCACCTCAGTAGCAGCAACAGCAGCAT
Source organism: Distichodus sexfasciatus (assembly GCA_032718565.1). Lineage (NCBI taxonomy): Eukaryota > Metazoa > Chordata > Actinopteri > Characiformes > Distichodontidae > Distichodus > Distichodus sexfasciatus. The sequence continues at coordinate 18,207 of JAVGVS010000759.1, forward strand.
TCACCAAATCCACAGCCGAAAGAAACACCTTCCAAAGCGACAAGGCGTGTTCGACAACGCAACCAAGTTCACAAACACAGCACGACACCGCTTCGCCGAACCTGTTTGTCGGAGTCAACGCCATCGAAAGTCGATCGAAACTCCTTCGCCCCTCACCTTTTTGAAGTAGCTGTTCTCCACCGCCGCGTCGCCGTTACATCCGTTGGCAATTAACGCGTCCGTCATTTCGGAAACCTCCCTCGCAGTACTCGGCTTCGACGAAACTCAGAAAAGAAAGACAAGAACTAAGAAAGAAGAAAAGAAAAAGAGTGCGCCCGGGGCTCAACAGGTGCGCGTTTGTAGGGCGGAGGATTCGAAATCTCGTCTCTCCCTCTCGGCTTCTCTCTCGAACTCTCTGACAATCTCCACAGCGCATCTGCGTTTCCATCTGATCGCTCGGAGTCTCCGCCCCTTGTCGATGACGCCATCAAAAGGGGCGGCGCCCAATGGTGTGCACCTGTGCGCAGGCCACGCCCATTTCGCTGCCTTCTCTATATAAAGAGCGACGGTGTATATATTTAGAACAAACACCGGTAACTACGGCGCCGTACAGCACCGAGGTAAATAAAGGAAGCTTGGAGGGGATTAAAGACTGAATTAGTATCAGATTGCTTCCAAATTTGTACATAAGTTTTAGGTTCAAGCTTCCTAAACAATGATAGATTTTGTTTTGTTGAGGACTTTTAATTTAGAATTGACTTGGTTCCGGAAATGTTCGGAATTTGTCATGAATTTGCGTAAATACATCACACTAAATATATTTGCACAACTTGTAATGCACCTTCCCCAATCACACACACACACACACACACACACACACACACACGTATTACTGTCTATGTGAGGTCCATCCACTGACTCCTATAAGATGTAAATAATTCTACAGCTACACCTTAACCTAACCCTAACCCTAGCCTTAACATCAGTTCAATCTTTTATCTTTTTTAATTTCTCAAATAAAACATGGACATTTTCTATAAAAATCTTTTTTCCTTATGGGGACACCTGTCCAATGTCCTTACAAAGCCATAAAAATAAATTAAAGTATTTTTAAAGGACAGCCAGGTCCTCTCAACCCCCTAAAACATGAGCACCTACCCCACTAAATAACCTAACCCAACCTTAACACTTCACCTTGGTAATCATGGTTTTGATTCTTTTATTTGTTTTGTTTTCTTTTATTTTGACTTTTACAAAAGACATTTTTCTATAAAACCCTTGTCCTTATGAGGAGTGGTCTCATCTACAAAAATGTTCTCACAAGGCCAGAAAATTCACACATACACACACCTGTGTACACACACATACACTCACACTGTGAGTGTAATCCATTTTGACTCTAATATGATGAAAACTTTTTAGCTGCTTTAATGATTATTTTTACAATTTCATATCTGTGTATACGTTGTTTTAATTAATATATGCTTTAAAATGCAATGTGTCTCTATATGTATATACAATTATTTATCAAGCTGCTATATATAATTACATATAGACATAAAAATCCAAATTTACACAAATTCAAGAATTCTACAGTGCCAGTGCGTTGCTTTTTATTTCCTTCATGCAATGTTATAGGTTAGAAGGGATTAATTCAACATTATTGAGCCATCCTCTTGTGCCAGCTTCTGGCAATCTCCACATCTCTCTTCAGGTTGCCATGGCGGCGGTGATGATCAGGGTCAAAGCCTCCAATATGCCCCCACTTTGGACTTAATGTAGAAGTCTGGTTATAGATAGAATAGATTTCTCAGCCACTTCTTTACTCTCTTCACTTTTGTTACTGCTGCAAATGCCACACAAATGCCACACAAAGACCTTGAATGATGACAGTTGCTTGGTAACCACCCAAAGATGATTTTGACCACAGATTCCATGTCTGTGTGTGTGTGTGTGAGTGTTCTTGCAAATAAATAAATAATGGACAATTGGATTGTTGGAAAAACGGCAGGTTGTAAAACAGCTTTGTCTTGCCAGTTTTTGATTATGTGACATTCGTGTGTGAATTTGTAATGTCAGTTTATAATTGTAAAATTGTGTGAGTTTTTTTAATATTATATATACAGACAGTGACTGTATCACAAATAGAACATCACCTTCAATCAAAAACATCACCTTTAATGTGTATTTACAAAGGTTACAATTTACTAAAATTTACACATTTAAACTAGAAGTGTAACAAACATGATTCATTCCAATATAACAAGTTATTATCTGTTTCCTTTTGAAATGCTTCACACCATGCCATTGTGTGCATCTGGCAGGTACATCACAATTTCTCCAGTGCAGTATAACGTATATTATCTAACGTATATTTCCTTCCCATATTTAGCTTCCTTCCAGAGGTGCGTACGTGACTGACTAGGACTTTAACTGAAATTGTTGACAAAAAGTGATGAAGCAGTCAGTAAAAATTGGTACTTGAATGGACCTGGTTGAATACAGTAGTAAACTTGAAATAAAGCTCCATCTGGTGGACAGACGGGGAACAGCAGCCAGCTTTAATAATTGCCCAAAATGTTTCATTGAAATAATCAAACTAATTTAAAATACATTAGAATGTTCAAAGTCTATCTTACACTTTTCGGTATGAATCCCCTTTATTTTAGTTTTTCATATATATGAAATACTTTATTAATATGTTCTCTATTAAACAAGCATTTAAAAAGTATTGCAAGTCCTAAAGTGCTGTAAATAAAGAACACCACCACCAACAACAACAACAACAATAATAATACTAATAATAATAATAATAAAACTTTGCATCAAATTTTCCAGGCTTAGCCATGGAGATATATAATCCATCATATAATTTATGATGATCTGAAGGTCGTTGGTTCAAGTCCCGAACTGGTAAAGGTACCACTGAGGTATGCGTGAGCAAGGTACCGCCCTCAGGCATTGCTCTCCAGGCACTGCCAAATTCATGGATGGGACAAATGCAGAGATTTCGTTGTAGGTTGAATCCTGCATCCTAATTGTCTCTCTTTCTACGTCTAGTTTAAATTTTATATTCAATACTCCATTTCTAGTTTTAAATGTTTCTTTCATATTCTATTTAGATATTGTTTATTCTATGTGCCTTATTTGTTCTTTGTTTCTTGTTCGTTCTTGTTTGCACTGTGAAAGCTGGAACCACTTTGTCTCGTCTCTCTGTATGTACAGTATATAGCAGAGATGACAAAGTTTACTTTGATTTTGACTTTGATTTTGTTGTGGTGCCCTGTGTGCTGTGCTGTATTCACGATGACAAATGATCACTGTCTTCATCACCCATTCTTAATATGAAATTTGTTTTTAATATCCACTGATGCAGTCTTCATGAAGATTCTGACATTCATCAATGTCTTCTTGTTTAAGATTTGTTCTTAGGTAAGAATAGAATCGGCTGAAAAGCACTCTTACACGAATTTTATTGCATGTTTGTGCAGATATTAGCTTATAGGGTTGTCATCACTTTTACAGTTGTATGATATTATATTATGTCATTTAAATGTCTTAACTTAAAAAAATGGTGAAATTGTGAAATACAGTGCGTACCTAGGTATTTAAGCTCTAGAAGTGAAATACCTGGAACTCTTATCAAATGTTCAGGGAGTTCGAAATCTTTCAGATGATTCAAGATTCAAGATTCTTTATTTGTCACGTGCAAGTTATACAGGTACAACATGCAGTGAAATGTATCCTGATCCGCTCTTTTAACTGTGCAACAGACAAGGGAAAAACAAGAGACACAATACAAACTTACAAACATAAGACTGACTTAAATAAGGAGGTTGGGGTAACAGGACGAAAAAATAAAACTATATATTATACAATAAGGAACATAAAGTTACATGTGCAATATAAAGTTACATGTGCAAGTTTTTAACCTGAGATTGCAAAATTGTGCTAAGACAGAACAGGTGCAATGAGATGATTTTTTAAAGTGCCAAGTGCAACTGCAGCATTATACATAGCAGACAGAGTAGGGCATGTGATATTGGACAAAGAAATGTGGCAACCAGTATAAGTGATTATCACAATTGAGGTTTATATAACAGTCAGACAGTATAAATTATCGTAGCAATATGAGGTATGTATTAGCAGCATGTAATAACATGGACAATTACAGTATAAGTTATCGTAATGATATGAGGTATGTATTAGTAGCATGTAATAACAGAACTTAAAAGGGCATGTCCTTGTTCAGAAAACGGATGGCCTGAGGATAGAAACTCCTCCTGATTCTCTCTGTTTTGGCCATGATGGTGCGGAACCTTCTGCCTAATGGCAGAAGATGAAAAAGTCTGTTTCCTGGGTGAGATGAGTCTTTTATAATCCTGATTGCCCTGGTCCTACATCTCTTGGAGTAAATGTCCTGCAGGGAAGGGAGAGCTGACGTGCAGCAGCGCTCCGCTGCCCGGATCACTCGCTGGAGGGCTTTCTGGTCCTGAACACAGCTGTTCCCGTACCAGGACAGAATGTTCTGTGTAATGATGCTCTCCACAGCACCAGAGTAGAAAGCTTTGAGAACGGCAGGGGAAACCCGAAACTTTCGCAGCTTCCGAAGGTGATACAGGCGCTGCTTTGCCTTCTTGACTTGAACATTGATATGTTCAGCCCATGTCAGATGAGAGGTGAAACTTTTTGCAAAACCTAAAAGATGTCCAGTTGCCTTCGATTCAGGGTCTCAAAATTGTCCTGGAACGACTGCGAACTTTGTTGTATGAGGGATTTTTAAACTTAACTCCCTCTTGTCTCTAGTCTTTGCCTTAGTCCAGCTCAGGGCAGCACTTCAAACAGTTTCTAATAAGAGTGTGTCTGCAAGCACATGTAACGGGGGTTTTGTGAAAGTGAGTCTGGTGGGCACGTGAGGCTGATCCGGGACTGATCCTGAGCCGCAAGGCTGTACTCGGGGATTAATGTTAACTCGGGCCTCAACCACACTGTTCCAGGCCTGTTATTAACGTCTGGAGGACTGAGGGGATTTTCTGGGGCTTTTCCAGAAATGTCTCACAGAGGAGGGGAAGGGGAAAAAATGCACAGTAATATATATACAAACCCACACAGCTCTGGCCCAGCTGGTTCAAAGTGCTCAGTGCTGATATTAGGGCTGGTTAATAGAGAGCGATATAGGTCAGGAACATTGCAAACTTTGCAGCGCTGCACATATGGAACTTGCAAGAGTTTGCCCCTGTTTACTCTGCAGCACTTTACCGTGCTGACCCAACTCGACTTTGCCCCTCTAGGAGTCAAATTTAATACAGTTTCCTCAGAGCAGACGATAAGCGTGGGAAACAAGGCTGCTGTAAAGTGGTGAAAGCAAATAATCAAACCAAATATATAAATGGGGTAAATACATTGATTACAAATTTTGATTATAAAGTGGAATATTTTATGGTATATCTCAATTTTTTACCATCACATCCACAAGTCCCCTGTAGCCCACCAGATCTCTCACCTCCCCTGTCCTTGTTTGGTTTGTCTTAATGTGTTTCATCAGTCCCTGGTTTAGTTTGTCCACTGATTAAGTTATCAGGCCAGATCATAGTCAGGGGTGCGATAGCAACACGTTGTTTGCAAATGTATACTATGTTAGTTGCTTTTGGGAAACGCGCCCCTGTTTAATCTGAATAATCCGTTTAGAGTTTGTCATTGTCGTCACTTGATGCTTGTTCATTTCTAATTCAAGCCTTGTTTCCTCCCTTTGTCTTTCACAGTGTCTGTTTATCACTTCAGTGTTAGCTATCTTGTCTGTATGTAGCTTAGTTAAATATCTTGGCTTTGGTTCAGACGACTGACAAATGGTTCTTTTTTTTGGCCAAATAAGCATCCTTGATTCTGTATCCTTTCATAAAGTTCTGAAATTTATAAAAATACAACACAGCTTGCTTCTATCTGAAAACAGCAAAGTTATTAAACATCTTTAAAAAAAAAAAAAATACTGACAATGAGAATAATTTTCTGAACAGTCTGAATTTTAAAGCAGCACAAAACTACTTAATTGTTTTTTAATTTATGTCTTGAATGTGTCTGAAAACAACAAGGGGTAAATGGCATCTTTTAAAACCTATTTTTCTCTTTCCGACAAACATCACATATATGAGGCAGATGTGTACATTTCCATTAAATTTACATTCAGACTTCCACTTTAACTTTCTATCCTTGTCAGTCCATCTCATAACCGCAGTTGAACTACACACACACACACACCTCCTTGTACTTATATAGTAGTGAGGACCTCCACTGACTTCTATATTACTGTATCTAAATAATACTACACCTAACCCTCAACATAACCCTAACCATAACCTCAGTAACCAAAACCTAATCTTTCTACACTTTTAGTTTAGCAAACAAACTTGTATTTTTTTTGTAAAAGCAGTTCAAAGAATTTTGGACTCATTTTGGTTCTCACCTAGTAGCAAGTACAAGAACACACACACACACACACACACACACACAGTTTAAAGGAGCTTTCACTTCAATTTTGGGGGTCATGATCCTTTCAAATTGCTACTTGTCGCCCACGGTCTGATTTTCTCCACTCTCAATAACAGGTCCTGTGGTTTTGGTGTTACACACACACACACACACACACACACACACACACACAGTCTTTGTATTACTATCTTTGTGAGGTCTTTCCATAGACTCCCATAATAACTAAAGTACGTAATTTTACACCTACACCTCATTCTAACCCTAACCTTAACCTCAGTAACCAAAAGCACATCTTTTACCTCTTTTAGTTTCTTAAATAAAACAAGCACATTTTCTATAAAGTCATTTCTCCTCGTGGGGACCTCTCAAATGTCCCCACAAAGCCCAAAAAAGAGATAAAAGTGGTTTTAGGGGACATAAAGGTCCTCACAATGCGACAAATACATGGACACACACACACACACACACACACACGCTTAGCAGATGTGAACTTGTGTTATTGCTAGTCAGCAGTTTCAACGCACAAATGACAGGAACAACCAAAACACCCAGGTACATTGTTTACAGCAAAAACGTCAACGGTACAGATCCCTCATCTTCGTTTGATTTCATAACACGGATAATAGTCAGCATCAGGTTATTCACACTTTCTAGAACGTTCGCGTCCATCAGCTCGGATGACGCTTTTAATGCCAGTTTGTCCAACTGAGATCACGGTTTCGTCTGTGCGCTTTTGCCCGTGTTTGTTTTTTTCATAATCGAGTCATTAAAAGCCTGGGTTTGCCACTATGGCAACCGAGCCAAAACAAAGCTGTTTGCTCTGCCCTACACACCCTCGATCGCACAGGTTTCATTTACAAGGTCAAAACGCACAAACGTCAGCACTGGCAGCGATACAGTAAACAGACAGTGATATGATTATAGAATGATGTTGGAGTCTGGTCAGTATAGAACAGCAGATCTAACTTTTTTGACCACAGATTGTCAGATCTGCTAAGATCAGTTGCACGTTTAAATACCCGTACCAATATATTCAACACAACAATGAATAAAGTTGACAGAAAACACTGATTCAGTACAAATAAGTTTACAGCCCAAACCTGCTTGTGGTTCAATCTGACTTGAGATCAATGATGTACTATAGAGCATCTAAAATCCATATTTTAGTCAAACGAACATATTCCAACAACAACCCTATTACAAATCAACGTGTTCTCCATTTGATTACCAGTTTGATATTAACCGTACTTATTATCTAAAGTATTTTGATGGTATTACTTAAGTTTTGGGTTTTTTTTCTAAATATATGTATTGATGTTGAGTAATTTTCGATGGGGGTAAAGAGAACAAAACATACAGTTTAACACAAGTAGTCATATGTTAATACACATCTAACTATGCATCAGAAAATATTTATTAAATTTAAAAACCCTCTTTCCCACCCTTCCAAACCACTCACAAGTTCACAGACTGCAAGTACAGGAAAGTAAGAATGAATGAATGAATGAATAAATGTTAAGAAATTAAAAATAATGTAAAGGGCGGGTGTTCACTGCTGTTTAAGTAAAATATCTACAGAACCTGTATTATGCAGTGTCAAGGGGATCTTGTAAAGAGTGATAGAAATCTAGGAAGGACCTCCTCCTCTTAGTAAAAGTGTGAGAAGACCCTTTAAATGTACATTTTTCCCTTTTTCTTGCTGTAAAAACACATAACGTCTCTAATCCATTGGGAAAAAAAGATGGAGGAGCACATTTTAACAGGATTGTTAATTACGTTTTTTAATTAAGTGGCCAATAGCAAATCTTACCAAGTGTTCGTTAAAATATCTGAGAAGTGTTAATATCAGGTCACATAAATATGTAATATTAATCAACAGTAATTCTAAGGTCAGTTACACTCGCTCAAATCTAGTCATAAAGCTACTTTGATAAGTACATTGTCCATAAATTTATTGGAAATCGGGGAAATATCGATTTTGGAGCCTCACGTCCCAGAGATAATACTACATAGTCATAGTTAATCACTTTTATAAAGACAAATGTTACTCATACCGGTTGTAAAACAGAGATCTAGCAAATGGCAACTCTCTTGCCAAATCATTTGGTTTTATAACAGCAGATGGCGCCTGAGGTGTTGCTCTAGGAGCCTTACTACCTGTAGGGTTTGGCCTAAAAAAGCCTTGTGAAATGGAATACAAAACATGCTTATTTCAGTAAGAGGCGCTTAACAAACGCACTAACCAATCATATTCTTGAGTCTTGAGGTTCATTGTGCAAGAGCATTTTCCAAAATCTTAACCAATAACAAAGGCCAGCTATAAGGAATATGCACACAGGATTAAGAAGACATTTACACAATGCAGGCCACAAGATAAACATTTAATAATATTATGTCTATGTGTGTTTTGTTTCCATAATAAACAGCGGACATTCTAATAGTACAATTACACCAACATTCAACTTGGCAACTCAATCAGGGCAGTTGGGTTAGGGTTAGATCCTGACCACAGATATGTTTTAAGTCACTTTAAGCTGGCTAGTTATTTGGAAATGAATCAAAAGACTTCAGAAGCTCTAATTGACGTGATCGTCCTTACGATGATTCATTAGATAATCGTTCACTAATCATAATTGTGATAAGATAATAAATTAATTGATATTGATTATTGATTTGAGATCATATCCATATCCAGCCTCTTCCTCACTCTTAACATAGCCGTGAGAATGTGTCTAGAAATCTCTCCTGTATTATCGTCCTTTAAACACTCGATACTCCAGTGCAAAGTATCATGTCCGTGTCTCACACATGACATAAATAACACCAGGTCAAGTCCAAATCCAGTGACCTGTGACAAATAGGGAACATGATGGCTGATGGGTAGAATGCAGTTTGTGATTATACAGCTAAACTGTGGGCCTTAAAGTCATATTTCTTTAAAGTTGTCTTTACAAATATATAAATACGAGGAAAAATATTATGACATCGGCAGTAATTGCACAGTTATGTACAACAAATTTTAATGAGTACGTTAAGTCAAATTTCCTCCTGGTTTTACTTTTAAAAGTTGCACTTTTCAAGATTGGCCCAAATTTCAGAAGGTTATGACTTGTGAGCGGGCTGCAACATAAAATTTATGGTCTAATCATCCTTCTGACCAAGAAGTTGGACGGTTGGATGAATTTTAATGTGATCACTTGCAGTGTCAGTAGTGCCGACATCATCTCCAGAGATTCATCAGACAGAAAAGATGAAGGTGAGAAAAGTGGAGTTTGTGGCATCAATACGCTATGCTTTATGATCTCTCCTCCACAGAGAAGAAATTTCCGCTATACTTGAATTAACTGCTAGTAGCAGATCGCTTTAACATTGACTTGGCAGTTTAGCTTGGAAATAAATAACTAGCTAGTTTAATAATTATGTTCGTTTGCTAGCTGCTTAAAAATAACCTATTTCTGGATGTTTGGGTCTTGCTGTGTTAGCAGATCAGATGCTGCAAATGGCCCGAATCGTACAGTGTCAGCGGTTATCTAAGGACTGAAGGGGAAAAGAAGGGCCTTAAAAGATGTGATCTTAACAATAATTATGTAATTACAATTAAGTAATTCCATTTTATTGTTAAATCAGGTTTATGTTTTTTAAAAATGCTACTGCCATTAACCACAGTAGTCATGAGAATACAAAAGCCACAACATGAATGCAAAAGCCCTAACATAAATGCAAAAGTCACAGCACGGATGCAAAAGCCACAACACACATGCAAAAGCCCTAACATAAATGCAAAAGTCACATCATAGATGCAAAAGCCACAACACAAATGCAAAAGCCCTAACATAAATGCAAAAGTCACATCATGGATGCAAAAGCCACAACGCAAATGCAAAAGTCACAACATGGATGCAAAAACAGCAACGAAAGTGAGCAGCGGGCCGTCTATATTATCGGTCAAGGTTTAGGGGAGACTCGTATTGCTGGCAGATGGGCTATTGACTGAAAGAAAGACAACTCTGCTAAACAGTATACTAAATTGTTATGCCTTGGCAATGCTATTTTCATATAAAATTTATCACAGTACAAGGTGATTTGAGAATGTAAGCTCAAGACTTACAAGGAGGAGAGGAACTCTGTAACCTCACAGCTAAATAAAAATAACCTTGCAGCTTAAAAGAGGGAGCTTCCAAATCAGAAAAACACTACCCAGCTTCTTTGTGGTCTCCACCGCTCACCCTTGGGCCTGAGATGAGTGCACGGCAGCAGGCCGTGAGCAGAGTGGATTTCCTGTCAGCCCGTACGCTTCTCAAGGACTTCGCTCTCAAAGGCCCCGGGTCCGACTTCCAGAGGGGAGGTCCTGCCGCAAGCTGAATGACTCCTGCAACAACAGATTTCCGCTCATTTCTCTTTTTTATCCCGCCTGGCACAAAGCCGATCGCAGGTCGGTGCCGTTCCCGCTCTGAATGGAGACGGGCTGAGAAACGACCCCCAACGCCGATCCCGGATCGGGCGGGAAAGCGCGTCGCTTATGGCCAGCGGCTGGGGCAGTGCTCAGTTGCTATGCAGCGATAGCCTTCGTCTCAAGAACTTTAGCTGTTCTCTTAACAAATTATGTTTTGTGCGGGAGCGCGGCCCACTGTTTCGGAGCAGAGTGAGGGTCTGGTTGGAGTCATGAGAAGCTTTTCCCCCTTTTTGGTAAGGCGAAATTGATTGTGTGTATGTGTGTGTACTAGCAAGTGCATATTGCAACCTTAGTGTACACATAGACCACATAAAGTTGCTTACACACATTCAGGCATGCAATTGCATGCACACACATACACACACACACACACACAGAGTGTATAACTGTATAAGGTTGGTTATGCACATACAGGCACACAATTGCATGCACACACACACACACACACACACATGCATGGACAGAGTGTATAACTGTATAAGGTTGGTTATGCACATACAGGCACACAATTGCATGCACACACACACACATGCATGGACAGAGTCTATAGCTGCACACGATTGCATGCACACACACACACACACACATGCATGGACAAAGTGTATAACTGTATAAGGTTGGTTATGCATATACAGGCACACAATTGCATGCACACACACACACATGCATGGACAGAGTCTATGGCTGCACACGATTGCATGCACACACACATGCATGGACAGAGTGTATAACTGCACACGATTGCATGCACATACACACATGCATGCACCGAGTGTATAACTGTATAAGGTTGCTTGTGCACATACACACAAATGTGCATGCACAAATGCATACAGGCACACTATGCAATTGTGTGCATGCATGTGCGTGCATGCAATTGTGTGCCTGCATGTGCGTGTATGTGTGTGTATATTTACATACTATTTAGCTTTATGAATCTTTTCAAAACCATGGAAACAATTTTAAAGCTCATTCATAACTTATGTACTCTATAATATGGTATTAATGCATTATAAACTATCAATTACAAGCTAAACTAAAAATTTCACAATAACCTCTCTGTCTTTATAAGTGCACCTCCAATATGATGTCACATACTGAGTAACAGCTCATGGTTGACATTTGATGACTGTATCTAGGTTGACATGGCTATATGTTTTATGTAGGTGTATTAGCGTGCACACACACACACACATACACACACGCATCCCCTCTCCCCGTGATGTATTTGTTTGCGGTCTGACAGGTCCGTCCCTCTCTCGCACACAGCCGCCCCTGTTCTTCTCTTCCTGTCTTTTGGACAATGCTTTCACTCCCTCTATGGGTCCTTTGCAGTGGAGCTTGAGCCAAATTGAGGCCCTCGCTGTTAATTGTTCATTCGGCAACGTCGAAGTGAGAGAAAGGCAGTGGGGGGATCCTCCTGCCATCATGGAGAGAGAGAGAGAGAGAGAGAGAGAGAGAGAGGGAGAGAGAGAGAGAGAGAGAGAGAGATGGGTGGACAGTCCTGCCCCTTGAGGAATCCACACACTCACAAACACACACACACACACACACTATAATAATGAGACCACAGTCAGAAGCCAGGCTTCCTCAGGAAGTTATCAGCAAACAGTGAATGCTGGGCCAAAATTAATTATTAATGTCTGAAAACTGAACCTTCGCATTAACTTCATGAGTCAGCAAAACAGGCATCATTAAAAGCCAACGGTGAACCAGGGCCTTAAGGAAGAAAAGAGTTCCATAGTAAGCTGTTTCCAAGGTTGAGTGAACTTGGCCTTTACATATTTTGCAAAACATCCATGAGTGAGATAAGGACAAGTTCACAGTAAGACAAACAGCTCAAAAGAAACAGTAACATTAACGCATGGGGGAGTAAAGTTGCTTCAACAAATCCTAAACCTGCAAGAAGCCCCCAAACATCATATGAGGTAAGATACTCGAGTGCGGCCCAAAAGGTAATGGCTTTGAGTCTGGATTTCTTGCATAAATGTATATATTATGTTTATGCCTATGATATAAAATTGTTTCTCTGCAATAAAGTCTAATTAAAATATAAATGTGTGACTTCTTTTTGAGTAAAATTGCACAGGTAAATAGACTAACGTATATTGTATATTGACAATTGGCCCAATTGGCTTAATCCCTGACTGGGAATTGGCCCTATAAATTTACTTTCTAGATGTGAACAAAACACTCAAAACCCCCGGCAGGTGGTGTGGAGGTAAAAAGTCTTCTCCTGTTGTCCTTTTCTGCAGAGGCATTCTTGATTTCACTTTTCTTGGTTAAACAGGTGTTTATTAGCCAAACTCTGAGGGTTTAGAGATAAACCGTGTGAACCAGGTCTGTCCAGTGTTGTTACTGGAGATTAAACACCCTACAGAGATTAGATTACACCCTAATCTAGTAAACCTGTTTCAAATATTTCATGTTCTCTAAAACCCCTAGTAAAATGGTTGCATCAGGTTTATGTAAGACTATGGCATTCAATAAAGTTATTCAACAGAATAACTAATTGAAGTAAAGATGTGGTGTATATTGTGTCACCAGCAAGTTCAGTTTTATAATGTTATAGTAGAACAAAGATTGTGCGTGCAATAAAATCATATTACAGATTTTTAGGCTGTTGCACAGAACGCCAAATGTGTTTTTGCATTTTCATAGCGTCATAAAATCAAAATAGTGAGGGGAGGAGCACCTAATATCTACACAATATGCACACTACAATACGTTTGCAGAGACAAATAAAGTGTTTCATATACATTTGACACTTGTCCCTTGGCCATGACTGATGTGAACTGCAACGAAGAACGGTTTAGGCTGCAGGAAGCACCTGAACTCTGTTAAACCCGAAACAGCGGGGGAAGGGAGGTGCGTGTGAAGGTGTCGTTCTACTTTTTGGTTCCACCCAACAATTATATGCATTTCTCACTTGGCATAGCCTCGGTTGCTGACGCAACATTCTCTCATGTTGCAATAATTTTACTTATATGCAAACATATGCACACATAAATGTGCTTCGTTTAGAGTCTGAAAGCCAAATGCGTCTAGTCTAATTAGACTGAAATGTAAACCTAATCCAATGAGAGAGAAAGAGGGAGAGGAAGCAATGTTAAATTATTTAAGACTGTGTATGTAGACCCTAAAGACAGAATGGGTTCCACTACATTTCATGATTTTTTTCATTGCTGTTATTGTGTGTCTCACCTGAAGACACTACACTACAGTACATTCTATACTACCGGACACACATTAAAACACTAACAAAGTTAACAATAGCTTAAGCACACATTTTATGCCTCACTTTAAGTTACTTCAGCTTTTAACTATCAGTAGAATTAACCCCAGTTTGAACGTAGGCACATTTCCTCAGAAACCCTTTAGTCCCACCTTAAAAATGGAGAAAAACGTTGGCCCGATGCTTACAGTAAACTGTATAACCTCGGCATACACATACACAAACAGGGCCCTGTCTTGTCGTCTTTGTGATTTACTTCCATTGACTCTGATAATGACTAGATGTAAATCATACTACAGCAACCTCAAAACTTTTCTATAAAAACACAAATGAGGGTCATGCCTCACCAAAAAAACAAGGCAAATCAAGTGACTTTTATTCTCATTGCAACCATATACACCTGTAGGATACACACTGAAATAATGTTACTTTGAGGACCATGATACGCATTCACAGTGCTATTCTGGGCTTACACAACACTAAACAAAATACTTTGTAAAACATGCAAATATGTGCACAAGTGGAAAATCTGTGCAAACAGTGGATTACAATAACTAAGGAACATACAATAGACCAAGGACTCTGAGAAATGAAAAACACCAGGAACATATGGGGCAGTGAGTATAAAGTGCAATGATGAGTGTAAACACGACTGCACGTATAATTGCAAACATGAGGTCCGCTGATGAAACCCACGATGACCGTGTCATCAGTGAATGTGACAGTGTGCGTCGCCACACAGTTGTAAGCACTTTGAGCTATTCTTTTAATACCGTAGTATTGTAGTATAATAATATGCACTATAGAGGAAAAACTAGCAAATTACATGAAAGCTATTTGACAACTCCGGATTCTTGCTTCCATCTTCGCTTTGACTACATCTGACCTTAACCTCAGCTACCCTCAGTAAGTCTGGACAGGGACAAAAATAGGATGGGCAGTGATCTAAGAGAGGAGGTGCTCTCTGTAAAGAAGAGTCTTCAAGACTTAACTGAATAATTATGCCGTTGTCATTTTTCTAGTCCAATATTTATGTATTTGTTTGTTTGTAAAGTTTTTAAAATGGTCTCAGCAAATGATATAACCAACTAACAATCACATATTGTGGACTGTTATGACTAACAATCACATATCAATCCATTTTAATCACATGCTGAAACGCTGAATTTGTTGAATGTTGAATAGTAATTCGGACCACGTCATTCATAAGACGACAAATAAAACTACTTGATTACCGTAACGTGAGTAGCTTTAATTCATTACTTCCACCCTCTCTCTCTCTCTGTCTCTGTCGCACACACACACACACACACACACAGTCTTGTATTACTATCTTTGTGAGGTCCTTCCATAGACTCCCATAATGAGTACATAATTTTACACCTACACCTAATCCTAACCCTAAACCTTAACCTCAGTAACCAAAAGCACATCTTTTACCTCTTTTAGTTTCTCAAATAAAACAAGTACATTTTCTATAAAGTCGTTTCTCCTCATGGGGACCTCTCAAATGTCCCCACAAAGCCCAAGAACCAGATAAAAGTGATTTTTGGGGACAAAAAGGGCCCCACAATGCGATAAATACATGAACACACACACACACACACACAGTCTTGTATTACCATCTTTGTGAGGTCCTTCCTGTAGACTCCCATAAGGGCTAAAAGTACATAATTTTACACCACCTAATCCTAGCCCTAAGCCTTAACCTCCAGTGACAAGCACATCTTTTACTCTTTTAGTTTCTCAAATAAAACAAGCACATTTTCTATAAAGTCATTTCTCCTCATGGGGACCTCTCAAATGTCCCCACAAAAGCCCAAGAACCAGATAAAAAGTGATTTTTAAGGGTTAAAGGGCCCCCACAATACGATAAATACATGAACACACACACACACAAGTCTTGTATTACCATCTTTGTGAGGTCCTTCCATAGACTCCCATAAAGACTAAAATTACATAATTTTACACCTACACCTAATCCTAACCCTAACCTTAACCTCAGTAACCAGCACATCTTTTACCTCTTTTAGTTTCTCAAATAAAACAAGTACATTTTCTATAAAGTCATTTCTCTCATAGGACCTCTCCAAATGTCCCACAAAGCTAAAAAACCAGATAAAAGTGATTTTAGGGGACAAAAGGGTCCCCACAATGCGATAAATACATACACACACACACACACACACACACACACACACACACACACACACACACACACACACACACACTTTCTTTCAGCGTCCCACAGACACACCAGGTCGGCGTGTGTGTTTTTCCTGGCTGTCAAGTAGCGGAGAGTTTGAACGCATGCGCGCGCCACGCGCCTGCCGCGCCGAGCATCAACTCGGCTTTTAAGAGAAACGAACGCAGAAGATTTGCGCCTCCGTGTGTGTGTATGCGTGTGAGAGTGAGTGTGTGTGACTTCTTCGCCACTTTTCTTTATATCAGTAAACTGCCACAGAGATGGATGGCACCGAGGCCAACCGGAGAAACTGTGCTAAAAGCGACACGGACGCGCAACAGAGGATATCAGACACCGGAAAAAGCAGCGGCGGAGGCGGAGGCGGCGGCGGAGGCTCGAAAGAGAGAGTGACCCTCAAGAAAGAAATCGGTTTAATGAGCGCCTGCGCTATTATTATAGGTAAGGAGAGGTCGCATTCTTGGGCGCCAGATGTGCGACTTTGCGTCCTCTTTGGTCACCGGTTGTCGTGCCGGTTTCAGGGTCACCGAGGCACCACGCGATCGGTCACAGAGACTGACACAACTGCTTCCAGTAGCACAGGTAGCGCACTAGAACAAAGGCGAGGCAGGTCAGGTATAGCGACCGAATCGAAGGCAACGGGACTTCTTTTAAGAAGTCTCATCCAAATTATTCTCTTAAGGTTCCTGACGACGTTTCACCTGTCATTTACATGCAACTGGACTTCCTTTCTTGAAAGGTCTTCCAGAACCTTAAAAGAAGTTCAGTTTCCTTTAGATTCAAGCTTCAAGATGAACTTCATCCTGGACGACTGAGAATCTACATAGACAATAGCGCCTTACTCCTCACGAAGTCCATTTCAAGTGCTTCACTGAAGTAAACCAAGAAATACGACTTATTTTAGTGCAGGAAAACAAACAAAATGCATCGGAAATCGGTGTAAAGTAAAGGACGCGTTATAATTATACAGCGAAAAGTTTGCGAAGACTTAATTGGTTTAAAAGTTCGACGCGAAAACGGGACGTTATTAGTATTTTTGGCGGCATTGCTGCGATTCAAGTTTTTGAAGTCGAGCCCTGGAGCGTTGACGTTTTGCCGGGAAAAAAAAAAACAAAAATCGTCGACCCTCATCTCACACGCGTGCAGAATTGCATCATTGAGGAAGAGGCGCGGGGCGCCTACGTGGCGGGCGCGCGTGCGTACATTCGCGCGCATTCGGGATCAGCACCGTTTCCTCACATCATTTTAACGCTAAGAAATGTTATAACTTTAAACTGTGCTGAAACTTTTACCTTCACTTTAAACTTGGCTACGCGTCTGAGTTAGATTTTGTGTTTCCATGTTAATGAAGCGAGTCAATGGCAGCACGTGGTTTCACTATGCTTGATAAAAGGTTATGGAGTAGCGGTGCCACGTGGGTCTGTATTAGGTTAGTCAACAGAACCTTTGATCGCGTTTCATATTACATTTAAGTTGGTCTTTGTTAATATTCACATTCCGAGTAATCTAGTACACCGAATGCTTTCATGCCCTGGAGCAACATCATAGAGAACAGTTCAATGTCAATATTTGTTGATCGCAAAAAGGATTTTTGAGCACAAAGCACATACACACACTTAATATCAGCTCCGTCAAGACGTTTGTAACATGTTTTAAGATGGATGAGAAAATCTTTGTTTATATATATTTACATTCCATAATGTTGTAGAGGTCCAAGTCTGACTCATTCTTCCGAAAAGTGATATCGACGGAGACCGTGAGCCAGAGAGACAAACAAAGCAGGACTTTGTGTTCTTACTGGGTTAAAAATGAAAGCTGGACACTGTCGCTTGACCTTCATTAGAGGCCTCCAGACATGGCATAAGCCAGTCAGAAGCTTGTATCTCGAAATCCCCTTGAAAATGTTAGTTATACAACTTTGCGAACAGCACAAAACCAAGGCTGTCAAACGGTAAACTTTGCTTAGTGATATGAGCAGGTTCTCATGAAAAAGGCTCCACCAGGGATCTTTAGATGTTACACTTTACATCCCTCCCGCAGAACGTTGCAATAGGTACATTTTCCACAGCCTCTGTTTCTAAACTTAGCACCAGTTCCACTCCTGACTTTAAACCTCGTTGGGGAGGGGGTTTCAAATCAAGGCGAGATTCAGGCAAGCCTGGTTTGCCAGCTCAGCCATGCTTGGATTGAATGCCAGCACTTGATGGAAAGCCATGATGCTAAAGGCCAACGTCGTGAGCTCCGTCTAAGAAAGAACGCTTCTGACTTTTTGGCTGAAGGCCAGAGACCAAGGAGGCATCGATTCTGTGGAGGTGTTACTTGTTCCTGCCAAACAATAACGCTTTCCATTCGGATTTGGTGCCTTTATTTGCAAAAGGAACTCCCCCTGTCCGAACGAGGCGGCACATGAATGAGCCGACGAGAGGTTTATTTCTTGCAAATGCTTCTAATGGACGAGTGGTTAATTAATCTAATTAGCGTAATGCTGGGAAACATGCATCTCAGGTCACCCAACACAGAGCTCCTCTGTTGCATATATACAGTATTTTAGCGTCACTTTCTGTCTTGCCGACGTTAATTATTGTGTTTGACAGATTGCCAAGCCGTATTTTCCAAGTTCCTGCTGTCCTACGTAGGACTGGCTTTCCTGCCCCTGGCCTATCAAGTTCCTGGTTTCCTGTGTGTTCTTTTTCTGTCTCATAGACCTGCTTTCCGTTTCCCCCACTTATGATTAGGGTTTATCCCTGTTTATATCTCTCAGTCTGTTCTCTCGTGTTTGATTTGGTAAAATACCATTGATTTTTAGAAATTCAACTCCATATAAAGATTCTTTGCTATTAGATTCAAGTTGTGTGAATCTGTACCCTTGCATACCTTCATCCTAACGAAAGCGACTTCTCTTTCATAATTATAGGGAAAGTCTAGCCTCTCTGGAGCAACTTGGGGTTAAGAGACTTGATCAGGGGCCCAAACGTGGTTCCTGGGATTTCTATCCCTGTAATCTTTTGATCAAACCTTGTAATCACCCTCTGCAGTATGAGGGACAGTTTATGGTGCTGATGTGAACTTGTTGTAGGATAATACTAGCGAAGAACAGCCCTGCCTAGGCTAGCCAGGGTGTAAATCACACATTCCCTCACAGTACAGTATTATATCAATTCAACGGTCAACGCTTCGATGTCTGCCGATATCAAAGTCTGCTTCAATAAAATTTAGATTCGATTCGATCCAGTAGCTGGCGATTGATATGAGATAATATCACTTCGATTGACAAACCACAATCAATGTATTATTACACCCCCAGAATTTAGATGTAGGAATTTATTAACACTAAAGTAATTTTTTCTTTTCTGTAATGTCAGCACATTTAAATGGCACCCAGACTATGGACCAAGAGAAGTACAGGATGAGAGATTAACATGACTGATGAAATTAAGCTACTCTTTACCTCACCTGGGCTTCTCCATCCAAATCTTCTATTTTTTATTGCTGAACGACGCTGAGATTTACATCTCAAGCTTTCTATGATTGAAGTGTCAGCCGCGGTCACTGTACGTGCAGCTCAGAAATAACACACAGACACAACAGCTGTCACGCCAAAATGTGCCTGTAGTGTGTTCAAAAAGTGACCTTGTTCACTGATCATAGGCACAACCGTTATCAGGCTGAAACCAAAATAAACTGGTTGTCGCTGGTTGAATGCTTTGGTTTCCCAACAGATGAAGTCAGTGTCCCACAATCACATTTACCAACGTCAATAAATAGTTAATGACCATGCTCTTCCCAGATCTGTTTGCTGCTTAATATAAAATTGACCCTTACTCATTCTCTCAGTGCAAAGAAAAGGCCTGTCGAAGAGTTCACCGTTAAACACATCGCTTTTTCTCACTAACTGTGTAGATGTTTGTGACAATTATGCAAAAAATGTGCTTGCACATTGTGTCCAGATTATGACCGTGCTAAAGAGGTTTTAGACCAGTTTAGGTCAACTCTGTGAGGATGCAGAGTGTCACCGAGGGCCCACATTAATCCGTCTGAGCACTAAAACAGAAAAAGCCCAAACAAAAAATGGTTATGTAATGATGCGGGCCCGGACTCTCGCCGAAGGTCGGGAGATCAGTCCTGACAGGGAGGAATCTCTTGTTCAGACCTTCTCAAGCAGAAAGGCGAATGCGCTCACTCACTCACTCACTCACTCACAAGACCGTTCTGCTCAACCTCCTCGGGTTCGGGCTTGCCGTGGACTCTAATCGAAATTTTGAGGACATGGTTGTCTTTTTTTTATTAACCCGTCTTTTTTAAAAGATCCACTCCACAGTTTTTACAGCTGGCCGGAGCTGCCGGGTCAAACTTCAGTGTTCGGTGGAAAGCAGAAGAAAACATCAACAGTCTTTAAACTCGGACTGGAAGCAAATCGTTGTGCGTGCGGAGAGAGAAAAATGAGGGAAACAGCACACATCAAATGTCACAAAATGCCATAGTGTTCTCCTCACGTCAACTCTGTCAAAGCCAGACGGCCCTCAAGGCATTTGGCTTGAGACATTCTTGAGACATTGACTACAATTAATGCATTAATTATTTATCTTTTCCAGTGACGATTAGTTGAGAACGAGACGTTGAGCATATTTACAGTACAAACCTCGTAAGTGAACTCATATCGTCCAGCCCTACGCGGTAATATATTTTAAGCGGTCAGTGCCTGAGCACCCTCTACGGAAGGTTGAATTATTTTTCAAACGGTATTAACAGAATTTAAAAAATAATCAAAAGTAAGGTTACGTCGATTGGAGGTTTTTCGATTTCATGCCTAGTCCTACGTACAGTACAACACACCAAATGAGTGAATCCTGAAAAAGACGCCAGCATCAAACCATCTTTTCACTCATTCATCCTCATACTGAAGGAATAATATCAAGTCAACTCATGGTTATCGTTTTCTGCAGGTAACATCATCGGATCGGGTATCTTCATTTCTCCGAAGGGGGTTCTCGAGCATGCGGGCAGCGTGGGCTTCTCCCTCATCGTCTGGGTTCTCGGAGGAGGGATCTGCGCCCTGGGCTCTCTGTGCTACGCCGAACTGGGCGTCACCATTCCTAAATCGGGAGGAGATTACTCCTACGTCACTGAGATCTTCGGAGGACTGGTGGGGTAAGGTTTTTTGGACTTTTCTAAGGTGTTGGAGCATTTTCTGTTAATGTCAATAATGCAGGTTGATATATTCAGGTGGTCTTATGGTTTTGAAGGTACTGGATTGAAGCCCCTCATATGCTGGTCATTGCTGGTTCCGACATTAACCGAACTGGTCAAGAACTTAAATAAGATTTCATTGGCTAAATTAAGATGGAAGACATAATAAAACCAGTTTAATGGAACAAGCAGTATTTTTTAGAAGGGGTGTGTTATGTAATGTCTAGTTTTATTTTATCGTACAACATATATGATGAGGATAGTTTTGAAGAGGTCACCAACCGCTTTTTGGCTTGGCTTGTGATGAGAACGACTGCACTTCCCAATGAATGACAAAGTGAGCAGGGAGCGTTAACCCGCCACTCGTGTGAGCGTTTCCGATTCGGCTGTATGTTTCCGGCTCTAGAGGATGTATGTGCTTCGTGCCACGCCGCCGATTCGACTGACACGAGTCCCGTAGTCTACAAAGAGGATTCAGCTCTGTAGAAAGTGAGCTCTGCGTTTCACCCATCCGTAATTGAGCAGTGCTTGGGGACGGCACCTTTGCTCATGAGTACCTCAGTAGTACCTTTACTGGTCCAGGACTTGAACCGGCAACATTCTGATTAATTCCCCACACTGTTGTACTTCCCCCTATGTTGGGCGTGTACTCGTATGGACTTAAGGGCGAAGCAGAACCGCTTATTTCAATTTTGGTTTGAATAAAACCGTTACCGTGCTAGTACTTTGGAGCAGCGTTAGCCACGAGTGAACGTCGCAAGTGTGTCATTTGCATTGCCCACGGGCATCTAACCCCCGTTTTACGGCAGGTTCCTGCTGTTGTGGAGTGCGGTATGGATCATGTACCCGACCACGCTGGCGGTCATCGCGCTCACCTTCTCCAACTACGTGCTGCAGCCTGCCTTCCCCGACTGCCTGCCTCCCTTCATCGCCACCCGCCTCCTCTCCACCATCTGCATCCGTGAGTTTTACACACCGCCCGCAAGCACACCCTCACCCAGCGGCGTGTGTATGTGTGCATATAAGCCCGTGTGTGTGTGCGCGTGCGTGTGTGCATGCGTGTGTGTGTGCATGTGTGTGGGCAGCTGTGGCCGGGCACAACACGTCAGCACGTGAATATTTATGACCTTGGGAAAGGATTAAAGAACTGCTGGAGTGTGTGTGTGTGTGTGTGTGTGTGGAAGATCATGAACAAGGTTGTTTACATGTGTATGAGTGCGTGTGAGTGTGTGTGTGTGATATGAGTAGCCTCGTGACTGGTCGGTTGGTTTGGGCTGGTTTGGGCCTGTATGATCTAGTCTAAGTGGCCGGAGTATATGAGAAGATGGGTGTGTGTGTGTGTGTGTGTTGTGGCCAGACAGAGCTGATCAGCAGCATCCCATTCTATTTCTAGCGGTGGAAGGAAAAGGTCATGATAAGTATCCGAGAGAGAGGGAGACAGAAAGAGAGTCCCATTCTCGGTCCTTTTATTTCTGATAAAAGAAAAAAAAAAACGGCTCACCGTCTTCTTTTTCGGTGTGTAAAAGACTCCAAAATCTCAGGATCTTTCGTTTTTTTACGCGGCGAAAGATGAACTGAGGTCTGATGAAAAATTGACTCGTCTCCTTTTTTAAAGCAGTCGCGGAAGTCCATCTTTTAAGGGGGTTAAGGATGATCTAGCATCTATAGATCAAATTAGCGATGCGCGATAATATCGGAATCCCAATCGTACCCGCGTTCAGATTCGCCCCATATTTTCAGACGATATTTGATGACGCATTTAATGCACGTGGGAAAGGTAGCGCTTGTGCCAGCCACGTCCAAAGTCCGAGGTGGGATTTTTGACGGCCCGCGGCTTATGAACGTTCGCAAGAAAAAACGTAATTAGCGTGTTTGCCTAATATGGGCTGTGTCCCGAGTCGCGTACTGCTGCACTTAATAGTATGGTAGATAAGGCGCTCTTTTCTATGCGGTAGTATGCATCTTAGGAAGTAGCCGGGGTTGTAGCTTAACGGCTCTCTATGCACTAGGTAGTGCACATGGAGTGTCAAACGTGTCCTATTTGACTTGTTACACCACATAGGGCGGGAAGTGACTTTTTCTTAAAATCTTGTGCACTACGCTGGAAATGCCCCACCCTCGCTCCACTCTGCTATCACGCTCGCTTGACTTGGCGCTGTGTTAGAACTAAGGTGTTGTTTTTGTGCCAAATTGCGCGCAGTGGAACTTTGGCGAGCAAAATCTCTTGTCTTTACGCGCTGCCCTCCCACTCGACTCTGCATCCCTCATTCATCGGATATATCAACAGGTGTAAGCACGAAACTATGGGCATATGGGCTTTCTTACAAAAATCTCTGACTTCGTCACTTTTGGGGCGTAAAAGTGGTGAAAAGGCCCTCAAAATCGATCGACACGTTAGTTGCCAAACCCGTCTTTTATCTCAGCCCTGTTTCCAACCTCGCGTGGCATCGGGGGCACCTGACTCCCGCACGACCAACTCGTCAGACTCCGTAATGGTGCCAGGCTTCGTTCAGGCTCCGGCATTGTGCATTGTTTTTGGGAGGCCCGGCTGTCACCCCGGGCGGGGACGCAGAGGCGGGGCGTCCCCAGCGCCGCCCAATCGCCACGCGGGGTCGTCCGTCAGAGCTCAGAAAAAGGGAGTGAAAAATGAGGGTTTAATTAGCGCCGTCGAGAATTGGTCCCGGCAAAACCTCGGCGGAGGAGAAAAAGACGGGCGCTGGGGTCAGTAGGGCGGCGGGGGGGGTTGATAAACTCGGAGTTTGCCGGGCTGATCGGGGGAAAGAAGGAGAAAGATGGAGAGAGAGAGTGAGTTTGAGAGGAAAAGTGTGTGTGTGTGTGTGTGTGTGTGTGAGAGAGAGAGAGAGAGAGAGATCGGGGGAGAAAGAGAGAGCGGGAGAAAGTGTGTGAGAGTGAGAGATATAGAGTGCGAGAGTATGCGAGAGACGGAGAGACAAAGATGTAGAAGGATTGTTTGAGAGGAAGAGAGATGGTACGAAAGAATGAGAGAGAGGGGGAGAAAACGTGTGAGAGACGGACAATGAAAGAACGAGAGAGTGTATGAGAGAGAGAGAGATTGTAAGAGAGAGAAATACTGTACAGTTTTTGAGAGAGCGAGTGTGTGAGAAAGGGAAGGAGAGAGAGGAAAGAGGGAGAGATAGAGGGAAAGAAAGAGCAATCATGTGAGAGAGGGAAGGAGGGGTTGAGAGAGAGAGAAGGAGAGAGAAAAAGAGAGTATATGAGAGAGGGAGGGAGAGAAGAGAGAGAGGGAAGGAGAGAGAGAAGGTGAGGGAGGGAAGGAGAGAGAAAGAAAGAGGAAGGAGAGAGAAAGAGAGAGTATGTGAGAGAGGGAGGGAGAGAAGAGAGAGGGAAGGACGGAGAGAGGGAAGGAGAGAGAAGGAGAGGGAGGGAAAGAGAGAGGGAGAGGGAAGGAGAGAGAGAGAGTATGTGAGAGAGAGGGAGTATGTGATAATATTTGTATTGCTGCTAACTTTGTGCCTGTGTTTGGGTTTGTTTTCATGTTCTGCAACTCTGTGTGTGTGAGAGAGAACGAGTGTGTGTGTGTGTGAGAGAGAGAGAGTGTGTGTGTGTGTGTGTCTTGTATTTGCGAGACTTGCCCTCCCCTGCTGAATGTTCTGAATGAATGTCACCCTGTGGCTGACTTTGCACACACACACACACACACACACATTAAAGGCTATGAACTTAAATGAATACTACACCCCCATGCATATATATGTGAGTACCTTAGTGGCTCCTTTAGCGGTCCGGTACTGGAACCCGCGAGCCTCCGACCACAGGACCTCACACTCCCAGCTACCAGCTGCACCAGTTGTGCTTGGTCATGCATACACACACACACACACACACACAATCTCACCGCAGAGCCTTTGGAACATTTTGTACTCAGACGTGTGTTTGAGCGCAGGGAGTTAATGTCATGGTCCTTTAGGAATATTTCACAACACACACACACACACACGCACACACACACACACACGCACGCGCACACACACACACACACACAGCTACTGGGAAACAGCATGGCAGACATAACAAACAGCAGATAAGCTCTCGATTTTAGTCCGTTCCCTCTCCACTGAGACAGTAAAATTGCAGCAGAATCGATCCCAGCTATTTATTTCCTCCGACACTTTAACGTTACGACTGATAGGACGATCCATATTAATAACTCATCTGATTTGCCGTCTTCATGCATGAACTGGAATTTACCGATTTCCAAAATTTCCAAAAAGTCACACCGGATCCAAATAGCAGTAAACAATGTAAATAGATAAGTGTCCTGTCAAAACTGATATAAATATATTTACATTGATCAGACGCTCCACGGCTTGAACCTGCAACCTCTTGGTCTCCATCAACACCTAAATATAAATAAATATATATGGCTTTTACCAACAAGATGATCAGCTGTAGATCACCCATAATCACAATATACAGTGTATACAGTATATATACACACACACAGTAATACGTCAATTCACCTTTCTCAAGGTTACGTCACTACTTCTAAAATATTATGGGAAAATGATTTTTTAATAATAATAATCACTCTGGCATGCCTAATATAACCAATAACAAGCCTAATTTATCATAGAATGAAATGTTTAATACGTAAAATACTGTAAAATGTGTATATGCAATAAATTGTGTACAGTACAATATTAAAAAGAATGCCTTTTTAAAGAGAATGGTAAGAAATTTTGCAAAAAAGTAGGAAAAAAGTTTCATTACTGAATGTATTTCTGTGTGATGGCGCTATTAAAGGGGGCGTAGGTCACCTTTTGAAAGTTTTTTGAGTTTTCCGTTGTTTTTCGACATAAGTCACATGTTCTGGAACCAATTAATGGCATAAGGCGTTACTATCTACTAGGGCTGGGTTCAAAAAATCGATTCTCGTTCGAAAAATACGATATCGATTCAAAAATTCGCGCATCAATCTTTTCCTGCGACTACGCACTACTTCTCGCGACGGCGCAAGGAGAGCTATAAAAACGTGAGAGCGGCGAAACCGAAACCAAATAGAGCCACGGCTGAAGCTGCTCCGCTCAAATCACCGTCTGGTCTAAAGGCCGATGTTTGGCAACACTTCGGTTTTAAAACAAGTTATTTTATAACCAAGCAAAACTAGTATTGACGCAAAGAAATCTCGAAATAAATCGATAGCGAATCGAATCGAATCGGATCATGACCTTGTGAATCGGAATCGAATCGATTCAGGAAATCAGCAACGATACCAGCGCTACTTTCTACAGTGTATATACTGTATATACGGTATATATAGTAAGGGTCGTCCGATTATTAAGTGCCAATCTTAGTGGTATCGGTGTTTAATTTTGACCATCACTGATATTAAGTAATTATAATTACAAGGTGCGCTACCGTGGCTCCACTGCTGCTTCATGTCATGTCCCGCTGACAACAGTCTCTGATTGGTGGGTCATACGAGGAGTAGCTAATCAACGCTGACGCCTTGTTGTCAATCACACCACACTGTAAAATTCTTCTCTTTTTTTGGATATCGGTTCCAAATATCGGTCATCGGCCGCGTTAACTAGCAATAACGGGTATCGATATCGGCCCTGAAAAGCGATTATCGGCCGACCTCTAATGTGTAGTGTAAAGTGAGTTAAAGGGGCCGTATGTAAAGACGTGTAGACACCTGCATATTGTTAGAATGTATCTTTAAGGTAAGTTTCCTTTTTGCGTTAGCCAAATGAGCATTTTTAGTGCCAATGTTTCCAAAAAGTGTATTTCAATGCAGCCGATACCAAAGACCACACGCACACAGACACACACACACACACACACACGCAAGGCCGACTTCGCATTAGCCAGGCAGACCACAGAGAGTTCTCAGTCTGGCCTCCTCCATCTTTGTATTTAGAGGCTCTTTTTGTTGGTTTTATGGGTCAATTAGGCTCATAGGGAAATCCCTCTGGCTTTTTTGTCCGCCCGCTTCCCTCACCCTGACTGCGTTTAGCCTGGCGGGGAGAGAAGAACGGAGCGGTTGGAACTTCATTGAAATTCTCCTCTCATTAGCTTTGTGCTCATTGACTCCACTTGGCCGCTCCCGGATAACTTCCGCTCGGCCCAGAGGAAGCGAGACGCGATCAAAGCACCTCGCGGACGTTTTTACGAGGCCCGGGCCGTGCCGTGCCGGGGGTGGGGGATGACAATGTGAACACGTGGCTCGTAAAAAGCAATACACTCAGGAGATGGAGTGATGATTTTGCCGCTTTTACTGGATCATCAGCGAGTGTGTGAACTTCCTGAGAGAGTGGTCATGTTGGGGGTGATTGAGAATGTGCTCTGTACCTGAGAAAGACTGAAACATTTAAGGTGTAACGGAGTGCGTGTGTGTGTGTGTGTGTCTTCATGCCGAGAACTTGACAGCTGAGTGACACCTGAGACGAAAATCTGTCCGTTTTTGAACAATATTGAAAGTGTCTTATTTTTAAGGGCGCTCTTTGTGTATGCAGTGTGTGTGTGTGTGTGTGTGAATAAAAGTGTTAAAGAGTGTGTGAGTGAGTGTGTGTGTGTGGGCGGGCAGCTCGGGGACGGTGATGGATGAGAGGGGGGACCCCGTCTCCCCCGCTGCCCACTGTCCCAGGCTGCATTGCTGCCTCGACGACGCCGGCCGGCCCTGGAGACGGACCTCCGGGGCTCCGCGCACCGGATCTCCACCGAAAAATAAGGGGCAGGATGCAGGAGAAACGAGCCACACACACACACATACATACACACACACACACACCTTACAAACACACACCAGGCCACACGGCTGCTCGTCCCACTCCCGGACAGGAACCAAGCCAGATTAGCAGTTTCACAAGAAACCGATTTATTAGTACATTTATTTATTCCTCTTAAAATTTCAGCACATTTCCTTGCGTTCATTATCTGAACCGCTTCATGCCAGTCGGGGTTGCGGCGAACCGGCGTCTATCCCCGAACTACGGGGCGCGGGGACGCTAACATTCACACCTAGACGGGGGCAATTTCGAGTAACCAATCAACCTACAGGCACGCTTTTAGACTGTGGGAGGAAACCCCCACGGCTGACCCGGGGCTAGAACCCAGGACCTTCTTCCTGCGAGGCGGCAGCGCTAACCACCGTGCTGCCCTCAGAACGTATTGTGCGTCAATATTTGCCCAAGATATAGCCCAAAAAATTGAGTTTTACGTCGTATCTTCCAGCCCTACCCTGAACTGAGCGGAAGAAGCGGCGGAGAGACGGCTTCCTTGATCTCATTACGTTGTTTAAAGTAAAAACCTTACTTCTCTCGGTAGGAATCTCTCAGAAAGCCATATGACTGCGATTTCCCCCAAACACGGCTGCAGTCTCGTAAATCTGAACCACGAGGCCCAGCTTAGCCACGCTGCTCCCATTATTGTGTTACTGCGTAACCCCTCCCTCTACGGAAATCGTAACCGCACTTCCACACAGACCGGATATACCACGCGAGAGAGAGAGAGAGAGAGAGAGAGAGGAAAGAGAGAGTGAGAGACAACAAGAGCAAAACAGAGAGATCTCAGTTCTAGACTGTACTCTTGCGCACACAAAAGGACGTCTGTAACCACGATGTCTCTCTTCAGCAGCAAACTTAAGTTTCTTCACAGCGTCTGAATTAGCTCTCTTCTCTAGTCGTATGCGGCTTCTCTGGAATTGATCGTGAAAATGGAAGGTTAAAATCCAGTGTGTACCAAGATTAGAATCTAAGTTTCCGAGTTAAGGATCTAAGGTTTAAAATCTAAGATTCCGAGAGTAAGATCTAAGGCCCCAAAATTAAGCTCCACATTAAGGATTCAAGGTTCCAAGATTAGGATCTAAGGTTCTACGTTTAGCATCTAATTTTCTGAGATTGGAATTTAAGGTTCTATGTTTAGCATCTAATTTTCTGAGATTGGAATTTAAGGTTCCAAGTTCAAGATCTAAGATTCTAAGATCAAGATTTAAGGTCCCAAAATTAGGCTCCAAGTTTAGGATCTAAGATTCCGAGATCAAGATTTAAGGTCCCAAAATTAGGCTCCAAGTTTAGGATCTAAGGTTCCAAGATCGAGATTTAAGGTCCCAAAATTAGGCTCCAAGTTTACGATCTGAGGGTCCAAGATTAAGATCTTAAGTTCCAAGTTTAGGATCTAAGATTCCAGATCAGGATCTAAGGTTCCAAATTTAGGATTGAATGCTCCACATTAAGGATCCAAGGTTCCAAGATTAGGATCTAAGGTTCTATGTGTAGGATCTAATTTTCTGAGATTGGAATTTAAGGTTCCAAGTTTAGGATCTAAGATTCCAAGATCAAGATTTAAGGTCCCAAAATTAGGCTCCAAGTTTAGGATCTAATGTTCCAGATTAGCATCTAAGGTTCCAAATTTAGGATTGAATGCTCCACATTAAGGATCCAAGGTTCCAAAAATAGGATCTAAGGTTATATGTTTAGGATCTAATTTTCTGACATTGGAACTTAAGGTTCCAAGTTTAGGATCTAAGATTCCAAGATCAAGATTTAAGGTCCCAAAATTAGGCTCCAAGTTTAGGATCTGAGCGTCCAACATTAAGATCTAAAGTTCCAAGTTTAGGATCTAAGATTCTTTGATAACCAAAAAGTTATCTAAGCAGCATCTAAGTTCATGACTGCCTTTACGTAGGGCTGGAAAATATGACCTTAAATGTGATATCATGATTAATTGACCTTTACAACTTTAATTATGATTATTCAGTCTAAGAGGTTATTAATTAATTGTGACACCGATTTAAGGTCAAATCGCCCAGCCCTACGTAAATCATAAGTACTTAACCACAACTGAGGTCAAATGTTCCATTTAACATGATACTGATGACCATGTATGAATGCTCTCTCTCTCTTCCCCAGTGCTGCTGACGTGGGTGAACTGCTCGAGCGTACGCTGGGCCACGCGCATCCAAGATTTCTTCACCGTGGGGAAACTTCTCGCCCTGGTTCTTATTATAGTTGTGGGCATGGTACAAATTTGCAAAGGTATGTATATATGTGTGTGTGTGTGTGTGTGTGAGAGAGAGAGTGTGTGTGGGGGTGTGAAAGTAGGCGACCTTATCTTTGGACATTTCCTATAGCTGAACTCTGGCACCAGGCACCACGTTGGCGAGGGAAGCCGGAGGGGGGTTGTGTTTTCCACACGCTTTTCCGCCTCGTCCGTGGAAAGAAGAAGAAGCTCGCGGCATAAATCGCACGATTCGGAGAGAAAACGGTGCTTCATTTTAGTCGAACCCTTTAAAAATCCTTGTAAATGACCTCATTAAACATCATTTTGCTTCTGTTTATTTTGGCTGTGGGATTAGCGTTAGGGTTACAAGCGGCCGAGTCACGCTCCACATATCTTGCCTCAGAACTTGGTGGAGGAGTTTTGCATCCCCAGGCTTTGTGTGTGAGTGTGTTTGTGAGTGTGTGTCTGTGCTTCCACACGCTCTCTCGAGTTACAGTAGCTGATAGCCATCTGATAAGCCAGCACAGCCTATTCCATAAGTTAAGGTTAAAGTTTAACTCAGGTTTACAGTATAACTATTAGGAAAGTGATCTTCTGAAATGAATCCGAGCTGC
This sequence comes from Distichodus sexfasciatus, assembly GCA_032718565.1. Lineage (NCBI taxonomy): Eukaryota > Metazoa > Chordata > Actinopteri > Characiformes > Distichodontidae > Distichodus > Distichodus sexfasciatus. The sequence goes on from JAVGVS010000759.1 coordinate 49,349, forward strand.
TTTTCTAATGTTCCATAATTATTGAGATATTTGGATATGAATTAAGGGGACAGAAGAAATGTTGTTCAGTCACTCGAAATAGTTATGATAGTAATTTACCGATCCACTACAAATCAAATTAGAACACCAAAAAATCAGGTGCAATCACTTTTTAAAATTTATTTTATTCATTTTTCTAAACATTTCCCTCCCCCTCAACTCACACACACGGGAACACAGTGGGCCACAGACTACTGCTTACTCTGAATGGTGGTCCCTGGGACAGAACCAGCTGCAAACCTCTGCCAAAAATGAAAAAAGCTTATGAACCACTTTACAGTAAAACATCACTATTAGTGCCACCTAGCGGCTCAGTTGAGTATTGCAGCAGTAGCTCTCTACTAAATCAGACTTCAAATCTTCTTCTTCTTCTTCTACTTCCTCCTCTTTCGGCTTTTCCCTTCAGGGATCGCCACAGCGAATCATCTGTCTCCATCTAGTCCTATCTTCTGCATCCTCTACCCTCACACCAACTAACTTCATGTCCTCTTTCACCCCATCCATAAATCTCCTTTTTGGTCTTCCTCTCAGCCTCCTGCCTGGTGGCTCCAACCTCCGCATCCTTCTACCTGTGTACTCATTGTCTCTCCTCTGGACGTGTCCAAACCATCTCAGTCTGGCCTCTCTGACTTTATCACCAAAACATCTAACATGAGCTGTCCCTCTGATGGACTCATTCCTGATCCTATCCATCCTCGTCACCCCCAAAGAGAACCTCAACATCTTGAGCTCTGCAACCTCCAGTTCTGCCTCCTGTCTTTTCCTCATCGGCACTGTCTCCAAACCATACAACATGGCCAGTCTCACTACTGTCTTGTACACCTTTCCTTTCATTCTTGCTGAAACCCTTTTATCACACATCACACCTGACACTTTTCTCCACCCATTCCAACCTGCTTGCACACGCTTCTTCACCTCTTTTCCACACTCTCCGTTGCTTTGGAACATAGACCCTAAGTACATTAAGTCCTAAATGATAAGACAATTTCCCATTCAAGGATTAAGCCTAGTTCTAGACTAGCGTTGAGTTTAAATGGTAAATCTCTATTGATACTACAATTTAGTCCAAGACTAGGCTTAATTCCTGAGCAAGAAACCAGCCCTAGAAAATCTTTCTATATAAATGTTATGCTCATTGTTGCAACAAGCCTGGAACCTTTGATTATGCAGCGTCAGGTTATGTGTTATGTTCAGTGGTTAAGTTTACGATCTAAGGTTCCACATTTAGGATCTAAGGTTCCAATATTAGGATCTTAAATTCTGAGATTAGAATCTAAAGTTCCAAGATTAAGATCTAATGTTCCAAGTTTAAAATATAAGATTCCAAATTTAGCATCTAATGTTCCAAGATTAAGATCTAATGTTCCAAGATTAAAATCTAATGTTCCAAGATTAAGATCTAATGTTCCAAGATTAAGATCTGATGTTCCAAGATTAAGATCTGATGTTCCAAGATTAAAATCTAATGTTCCAAGATTAAGATCTAATGTTCCAAGATTAGGTTCTAGGGTCCCAAGATGAAGATGTGTTCTGTTCTGTAATTAATCAGAGTCTGGTTGTTGTGGTCTTAAGTTTCCGAATCACTGGCGATCATTTAAAGAAATTCTGTAGTTTATGTTTAATTAGCCAAATCTAAATCTTAAACTTTAATCAGGAAAATCTATTTATTTTCACTGAATAAAATTCACCTCAAGCGTTTCAAGCCGCTTTAGCTTTCATTCATTTTTAGCCACTTTGTCGTCTTTCCAAATGAGCAGCTTTTACCTGAGCAGGCTACATTTGAACAGTTAGAGCAGTGGAATGATTTATTCTAAACAATTAGCAGTTTGACTTGCAGTAGGTCAAGCGCTGGAAAACGTCCAGTGAGAGCAGACAGAGTTTTGTAAGCTGTAAGCTGAAGATGAATGATGATATATTGATATGTTGAAACGCTCAGATGCAGCTCATTCTGTCTCTTTTCACAGCTGAAAGAGATTGATATTGGCAACATAAGTCTCGAATAGTGTCCACTCACTGTAGAGATACTGGCGTTGTTTAGAGGAAGTAATGCTTTTAGGATATCCGTGAGCTATCTATCAGTTCTGCGTGAACTGCCCGTTGACGTGACCTTCTCCTTGTCCTTGTCCCGCTCTATCTTGTAGGTCACTACGACGCTCTGCAGCCGAACACGGCCTTCCAGTTCATCCGAGATCCGTCGGTGGGGCAGATCGCGCTGGCCTTCCTGCAGGCCTCCTTCGCCTTCAGCGGCTGGAACTTCCTCAACTACGTCACAGAGGAGGTGGTGGAGCCACGCAAGTGAGTTCAATCTCCAACTCTTCGCTTCCAGCCGGAAAACCGGATTTCAGCCGTTGAGTGGAATTTGAGTTACATTCCTCTCTTGCAGGAATCTCCCACGTGCCATCTACATCTCCATCCCTCTGGTCACGTTAGTGTACACACTCACCAACATCGCCTACTTCTCCTCCATGACCCCCGAGGAGCTGCTGGCATCCAACGCTGTCGCTGTGGTGAGTGGCCTCTTGAACTTCGCTGGGCCAGTTTCCCCAACTATACTCAGGCTTATGCCTAGACTAACATTACGGTTAGGGAGTTGGCGCCGTGATTGGAAGGTCGCCGGTTTGAAGCCCGGACTGGTAAAAGATACCACTGAGGTACTCGTGAGCAAGGTACCGTCCCCAAGCGGTGCCCCCTGGACACTGCCAAAAAAAAGCTGCCGACTGCTCCTTCACAGATGGGTCAAATACAGAGGTCTTTGTGGCAGTTGTTAGCGTGGCGGATAGGGAGTTGGCCCCATGACCAGAAGGATGCCAGCAAGGTACCGTACCGAAGCAGGGGGTGTCCCAGTCCGTAGACCATCACAGGCCGTGGAGTGTTTTATTTTGAAAATCGCTTCCTTCTGTGTTTCACTGACTATAAGGAAACTCACTTGGTCAAAAGGTGAAATGTTGTCTTTCTTGTCTTTTGTTACACATCTCAACCACCGGTACACGGTGCAAAAAGGTTGGTGACCACTGACTTAAGGCATGATATCGCCACCTGCTGGCACGTTTTGGAACTGACAGTGCAAAATCCTAAACCTTGAATTTGCCCAACATGTCTAAACATGTTCTGGGGTGTGTTTGTCAAAAGCATAGTCACTAACGTTTTGCCAACTACGTTATCAGCTAATATAGTGTTGCTAACGTACTTAGCAAAACGTTAGCAACTGTGCTTTTGGGAACCGCCCCTGGTCAGTCTGTGATTTGTGCCCCATTCTGGCCCTACTACAGTTTGCTCACTTTATTTTTGATTTCTTATAGTGTTTTAGTCGGTGACTTTTAACCTCGACTTGTCCTTCTCAAACAGTCAACCTGTGACTTGCCTTTGACTTGCAGACTTTTGGTGAGAAGTTGTTGGGAATGTTCTCCTGGGTGATGCCCATCTCTGTGGCTCTGTCCACGTTCGGAGGGATTAACGGCTACCTCTTCACCTCCTCCAGGTAAATGCACACTGACACGTTCTCGTCCATGTGAACCACTTTATTTTTGCCGTTGCCAGTGCCATTGTGGTTGCTCAAATGTTGTGGCTGTGACGTGAAAACTGGCCGAGTAGGAAGACTTTGATTCAAATGCACTGAAGTGAACGAGGAAAAGAATGAGGGATGACAAAAGTAGGAAACAGACGAGTGCGGGTGGAAACAGATTCAGCGAGGTGATCTGAGGTGGCATAAGAACCGCGTTGACCGTCATGTGAAAGCAGACGAAGGGAAGCTTTCGAGTCCCCCGTCCCATGTATTCTTAAAGTCAAGTCAAGTCAACATTTATTTCTAAAGCACATTTAAAAGCAACAGTGTTGCACCAAAGTGCTGTACAACATAATACAAATTTGACAGCATAAAAGAAACACCAATCCAATAAAAGGCATCAAGGCCTTAAAATAACATTAATTGAAAGCTAATGAAAAAAGATAAGATTTAAGAATCAATTTAAAATTAGCTAACGAAGGAGCAAATCTCACTCTTTCGGCCAAACTGTTCCAAAGTTTAGGGGCTGCAGTTGAAAAAGCCCGGCCACCCTTAGTTTTGCAGCGACAACGTGGGACCGTTAAGAAAAGCTGACTACTAGACCTGAGTGCTCTTTGAGGTGTATAAGGAGTAAGAAGGTCAGAAATATATTTCGGTGCAAGTTCAGATAAAGCCTTATACACAAAGACAGCTATTTTAAAATCAATTCTGAACTGTACAGGCAGCCAATGTAGCGAAGCTAAAACCGGAGCAATGTGATCCCTCTTCTTAGTTCCCATTAGAAGCCTTGCTGCTGCATTTTGCACAATTTGCAGACGAGAGATGGACGTTTGAGGCAAACCATAATAAAGGGAGTTACAGTAGTCCAAGCGTGATGTGATAAAAGCATGGATTACTGTTTCTAGGTCCTTATGAGGCAAAGACTGTTTCAGTTTCGCAGTCGATCTCAGATGGAAAAAGCTGCCCTTAATCACTGTACCAATTTGTTTTTCAAAGTTGAGTAACGAGTCTACTATAACACCTAGATTCCTTACATAGGGTTGGACAGTGGCAGAGATAGACCCTAAGTTAAAAGCAGGAGAATTTCTAGAATGACTTAAAACCAGGATTTCGCATTTGCTTTCATTCAGCTGTAAAAAATTAGACGCCATCCAAGATTTTATCTCCTCCAAACAGCTATGCAGCCTATTCAAACAGGAACTGCTGTCAGTTTTTACTGGAAGATAAAACTGAGTATCGTCAGCATAACAGTGGTAGGAGATTTTATATTTTTTTAAAATAGCTCCAAGGGGAAGCATGTACAGAGAAAAGAGAAGAGGGCCTAAAATAGACCCTTGGGGCACACCACATGACAGAGGAGCCGACGAAGATGTGAACTTCCCAATGCACACCGAGAATGATCTCCCTCTGAGATATGAGGCCAACCACTGAAGAGCAGTACCCTGAATTCCAACCAAGTTTTCTAAACGATGCAGCAAAATGCTATGATCAATTGTATCAAATGCCGCACTTAAATCTAGTAAAACAAGAACCGCATGAGAGCCCGAATCAAGGACTTGCGAGAGATCATTTGTAACTTTCAACAGCGCACTTTCTGTGCTGTGCAAAGATCTAAACCCAGACTGGAAAGTATCCTGAATATTGCAGGTACTAATGAAGGAATCCAGCTGACTATAGACCACTCTCTCTAAAATTTTTGAGATAAACGGCAATTTTGAAATAGGTCTAAAATTATCGAGGACAGATGGATCCAGATGAGATTTCTTTAGCAGAGGATGAACCACAGCATGTTTGAAACTCACTGGAACAACTCCATTTACTAAGGAATTATTAATGATAGCTGTTACGGCAGGAGAGGGAGAAAAGGGAGAGAAGGAATGGGTTCTTATGGGGAAAATAAACAACAGATAAAAAGGATGGAAAAGACGAGTGCAGGTCGTGATGGCTACACATGTGCCAAGAGGCCCATGAGCCCTCGAATTTGCAGATTTGGTGGCTTTGTGAAGAACGGCGGCCGTGCAGTAAAGTGTCTATGGGGAGAAAAATGGACGAAAAACTCACGGACGAGTGTGAGTATCAAAAAGGTGTATACAAGCACCCCCACACCACTACAGGCCACACGTTTCTAGCACAAAAACTGCAGGAGGAGTAATGGTCAGAAATAAAAATCTAATAATGATATGTGATGCTCACCGCAGTCACATCAAAACGGTCAGTTCCGATGGCGGTGATACACTTAACGTACAAAAAGCATTCTCTCTGTTTCTCAGGTTGTGTTTCTCAGGCGCGAGAGAAGGTCACCTGCCCTACCTACTGGCCATGATCCATATGAAAAACTGCACACCAATTCCAGCTCTGCTCGTCTGTGTAAGTGATACATTATCACAACCACACACACTATCAAAGGAGATGAACGCTGCGTATATGAAGGAATGCACGATAATGTCGGAATCGTATCGGAATCTGTCCGTAACTGCTTAGATTTGTCCAGTATTTCCAGCCGATATTTGATGCCGCGTTTATTGTGCGTGGAAAAGGTAGCGCTTGTGCCACGCACATCCAAAGTCCGAGGTGGGATTTTATACGGCCCGGCCTAATGACCTTAAATATATGGCGTTATTTTGAGCCAAAACTCTCACCACGCAGTGGAACGTTCGCGAGCAAAATCTCTTGTCTTTACGCGCTCAACTCGTGCTCGAAGAAAACTGCGGGTTTGCCTCACATAGCGAATGTGAGCTCGCACATGGGCTGTGTCCCGATCCGCGGACTGCCACACTTAATAATATGGTAGGTAGGGCGCTCTCATCATACTTTTCTATGCGGTAGTATGCATCTCGGGAAATAGCCGGGGCTGTATCTTAATAACTCTCTACGCACTAGGTAGTGCACATGGAGTGTCACACGGGCCTGGTTTGACTTGGTACACCATATAGAGGGGGAAGTGACGTCTTCTTAAAATATTGTGCATTACACTCTAAGTGCTCCGTTCTGCTTTCACGTTGGCGCTGTGTTAGAAATGTCAGAGTTATGGCGTTATTTTTGTGCCAGTGGAACATGCTCTCTTTCCGCTAAATATACTCTGACCCATCTTTTTCTCTCTCTCTCTCTCTCTAGTGTACTGCCACCATTGTGATCCTCTGCATTGGTGAAACCCATAACCTGATCAACTACGTGTCTTTCATAAACTACCTCTCGTATGGCGTCACCATCGCCGGCCTGCTCTACTACCGCTGGAAGAAGCCCAAACTCTTCAGGCCCATTAAGGTACAACCAGGAGCCACCTTCTCCACCAACACTCAATTATTCGTAAGAAAAGCGTTTCATCGTAAGCAAAGACCACTGTACTGGAGTGCGTTTCCCAAAGTCATTGTTGCTAACAATTTGGTCTTTTTAGTCCCGCTTTCAGGAACTGAAACTAACGAGACGACAAACCTCAATGCTTCATTTATTTGTTCCTCTCTCTCTTTAACCTTCTTCCTCTTCGTTGTGTTCAGGTGAACTTGTTGGTCCCCATCAGTTACCTGGTGTTCTGGGCGGTGCTGCTGGGCTTCAGCCTGTACTCGGAGCCGGTGGTGTGTGGCATGGGGTTGGTGATCATGCTCACCGGCGTGCCCATCTACTTCATCGGGGTGCAGTGGGCAGACAAACCGCGCTGGATCTACAGGGCAGTGGGTAAGACGTAGGGGTGCACGATTCAGAAAATGCCACGTTACGATTGCATTCCGATTCTTGGGCTCGCGATTCGATTCAAAATCGATTCACGATTCATAAACGATTCACAATTCAATACATAGATTGAAGAACGTGCGGTCGCTATGCGCTTGGCAAGACAAGCTGAAGCTGTTAAACACTAGTAAGTGCTTTAGTGCTGCTCTCTGAGATAGAGAAAAGCGCATCAGTGAGAAGAAGTGTGTGACCTCACGCTCTTCTGAGGAAGCATATGTGCAGCTGGGTTTATGAGCGTGAAAAGTAACAAGTTTGCTTGGTTGTGTTTCAGAATGTGTGACGTATCTGGGCCAGAAGGTGTGTTACGTGGTCTTCCCTCAAGATGACCCGTCCGAGACTGAACCCCTCACGGCAAACGCGGAGAAGTCCGACCTCTGAGCTTCACGTCATCCAGGGAAAAGAATTAACCCTTCCTTTTATGTTTCATTTTTAAACTTCCGTTAACGTGCAGGTCGGCAACCTTTCAGGTTCCCAAGAGGAGGCCGTAGCTGCAGGGGCGGAGCATTTTGCCCCTATTCTTTTAATGTGTATTATTACGTTCATTCTCCACTTCCGTTCCGCCAGCGGATATCGGCTCGCGCGAAAAAGGACCGTCCTTCCTTTAAAAAGGAACTTGTTTACACCACCTTCCTCTCAGCACCATTCGGAGGAAATTTCCTTTCCCCTTTTTTGAAAAATGCTGCCTGTTTTTTGCTCTTGCCACACAGTGTCCTTTTTGCTAACATTCTTTGCATTTCCGTGTTAACACCAAGAAGCCCTTTGTGTGTATGTTTCAATGTTTTTGAGGTTTATATTCTAATCAATATTCCGTTCCAGTGCTTGGTACAAGGTGGCCTGTGATTACGCGGTGTGTGTGTGGGTGTGTGTGTAATAGGAATAATAAGTGACTGAGGTTCGGCTTGGTATCAGGTGTCCTTAAAACCGGCGTGTCTACGTCTCAAGCATACGGCAACTTGACTAGACTAGAAGAATTGAATTGAAGAATCCTCACATATAAACACTTACAAACCGTAAGCTAAACCCTGTCACTGTCATGTAGTATGTATTTTCTTCATCCTAAAGCATGTCAGTATAACTTCAGGAGCATGAATGGGAATCTGGGTGGAAATCTCATGTGGTGTTTCCTCAAAACTGCAAATCATAATCACAATGAATGAAGGAAAAGAATGAGTACCTGTTTTCATAATACTTGAACAGTCTGTTCAGGATTATCTGGATTTTTCAGTTACAAAATTACTCAAATGATTTTGACAATACTTCAGTGTTCATTTGATGTAGCTGAAAACTGACCCGTATTCTTTCATTTGTAGGGCATTGGGCTGATATTGAAGATAATTATGTGTCAGGCGATAATGTAAATATACAAATGTGCAGTGGTTTATAGTACACAAGTAACTGTAATTGTTGAGTGCCAGCAGCTCTATTTATTATTTAATAATCTTCTCCTTTTGCCACAAGGGGGGGTCACCATTTAGGCTGTAATTCCCTCTTATGGCCACAAGGGGTGTCTCCATTTAGGCTGTAATTCCCTCTTTTGGCCACAAGGGGTGTCACCATTTAGGCTGTAATTCCCTCTTTTGGCCACAAGGGGTGTCATCATGTAGGCTGTCTCCATTAAATCTATAATTCCCTGATTCCTCATTTGATTTTTCTTGTGGTTAGACCATTCTTTACATGAGCTGAAGAGTAATTTCAAAGCTTATCATGCCTTTATCATTTATCTTTTTAAAAATCTGTCACCCTTTATCCATTTCTCATTTTATTTACCACAAATAATCACAGAATTTCTTCAGAAAACAACACCCCTTCCCCCAAGTTATACTGTGTTACAGTACTTAAGTATTAACTTCAGCACTTTGCACTTGGACTGAGTATTATAAATATTTGCAACATTCATTCTCGGGATGATAATAATACAAAAATAAGCAAATGAAAGCACTTAACTTTCACGACTTTGAGTCAAGCATTTATTGTAATTGCTAAATTTCACTTGTGACCGCTAATCATTTTTTAAATACTTAAGTACTGTAAATGTCAGATACTTTTAAAGCAATCAGTCACTTTTACTCAAATAGAATTCTGCTGGGTGGTTTTTACTTTTACTTAAGTATGTGTTCCAGTGTACTCTGTACACCACTGCATATGTGTAATTGAGCTGCTACTCACAGAACTGTAATATTCTGTAACATTTTTGTATTATTACACAAACCTTTTTCTTTCTTTCTTTCTTTCTTTCTTTTAGCCAGTTTTGTCATAGGCTTTGAGACCAGGTGTCAGCATGTTTAGAATAGTGAACTCTGAGATGAATAGTGTGTGTGTGTGTCTGTGGTTTTGTAAGGACACCTGACGTGTTTGAATGTAGGTGGAGCTCTGTTAACTAACCCAGCTCTCGATTCTTCACAAAAAAAATCTAACCGTCCAACGGTGTGCCTCTCAAAAAGTGCTTATAAGTACAAACGCTTATCACTTAGTCACTTTAATGTGAAACTAAAGTTTATTGAACAAAACCTTATTAATGACCAATCATTATAAATCTATGCAAATGAATAGTGTAAAGACTTAAATGGTTTATTAATATATTTATCCACAAAGCAGGGCAATTGTATAATTGTTTAACACACTCACACTCATTTACAACACACAAACTGCCAATGAAAGTTTCATTTCTTTTTCTTTACATGCAATTTTTTCCCCTGTTGTTCTCTTAAGTGTGGATCTCTGTTTTTTAAATGCTAACAGTTATTGTCAGTTATTGTAGTTCAGCCCTTTACTGTCTAATGCACTCACAGATGAGATAAAAAATCTGTTTTTTAAAAACGAGTTCGTTAAAATATGCTGGAACTGGCGATTGTATATAGGCCTTTTTATGGGGACTGACTAAAGGGACTTTTCACTGTGATACTCCACAGCAATAACCCCTCACGTCCACTCCCGAAACGACCCAAACAAGGCTTTTTTCCCTCCTCTTGCATCACTCCTTCTTCTGACTTTCATCATGACTAAACCCCGGTATGCTTAAGTAATCAGTTTTTTGCACCCTCTAGCTTAACTCACTTTACTGCTTTTATTGTGCCTACACTAGACATTTATCATGAGGAAAACAAAAGCCAACAACCAACACTATTGATGTCTCTTTTCTTTGGCCTTGATTTTTTTGTATGAAATGAAGAGAACGGGGCAAACTTAGGCCTTGTAAATATACCGTATAAAGCTCCGAAGGAGAGACAGCATTCCTGAAGCGAGTAGGAGGCATGTGGAAATATCTGCTATAAATAAATATATACGCTGTTTTTTTTTCCTTTTATAAAAGGTGTACAGAATGTGTATTCATAACAATAATAGCACAATAAATTTTAATTCTAAAAATAATGTTGTGCGTGTGTGTCTTCTGTCAGAAATTCATTACTTTAGCTGTGTTGAGCTCAAGTAAGCTGTATTTCTCAGGTAAACAAAACAAAAAGTGAAAATAATCAAATAGATGAATTTCTATATGTATATAAATTTGCATGATGTGACTAATTCAATTCAGATAATCATATTTTACTTCTTGACGGAAATACGTTGAGGATTTAATATTAAGTTCATATTAAGGAGCTACTTTTGAGAAATGTTTCTCGATTGTAACAGAAATCAGTATTAATCAATAATTACTCTCAGAAACTACAAGGGTTTATTGTTGCAGCCAGTAATTGTGTGCTGGATTCTTTTGGCCATTTTTACATTATGTGGTCTTTATAAATTCTCTGGCGTTGTGTCTATTGTATCAAATACATCTAATTTTTGTGTAATGTTGACTACAAGCTGCAAATAAAACAGGGGCCAGCAGATGGAAGCACAGGCCCACAGTTCGAGATGTTAGCAACGCAAAAATGAGAGATGTGGAAATTGTCATGACAGATTCCTCAAAAAGACCATGAGTTTGGGCTTTCTCTGTTTTTTTAAAGACTATTTACATGTTCAAAAAGTAAAAGAACTTAAAGTTCAACTTCTTTTGAAGTAACGTTCAATGTTTCATTTAAAACCTTAAGCCAAATGTTAGTTTGGCATTATGTCTATTGGTGCTGATCCATGATCAGTTTCACTCGCTTGAAACGGAGGCTCAGTTTTTTGCAGCTTAATCAAACAAATATAAATCTCGAGGCAATGACTTTCGTTATGTCGAGATAATGGGGAAAATACCTTGCAATCTCGATATAACTTGAAGAAAAAATAACATTGACGTAATGAGTGCGATTTTCGCAGCCATGTATTTCTCTACTACGCTACTAGAGGCCACTCTTCACTGTTCTCCTGCTGCGGTTCATCGTCCAAAATTACTTCTAAATTGTTTGTCTGAATTTAAGTGAGTCATTTTAAGCACACGAACAGCTACTGGGTTAAAACCAAGCCAACTTTTTGTGAGTTTGTGGTAAATCAGTCAGTCAGGACGTCAGAAGAAAAAAAAAAAACCGTTACGTGACGTTACAGCTGCTGTCACTTCTAACAACTTGAGGCTTTACCCAAAGTACTTACTAACCAACCTCAGCCCAACCTTTTAAAGGCTTTGTATATTTATAGTGAATGTATAGAAGTTGAATGTTTTGGAGATAATATAGATTTGAGCTGGATAGATCTTGAACTTTACGCTTTACGAATGTTTGCACATACACTGAAACATTGTACACATAAATAGCTGAATATAGTATCTGTCATATTATAACCTTCTACCTCCTGCACATCCAATGTAAAATGTCAATTTGCACCTGTTTAAATGTTTGCATATTTGCACATATACTGAACATTGTACTTGTTGGAAATAGTCCGATATAGTATCTGTTCATTATAACTCTACCCTTTGCACACTCCAGTGTAAATGTCAATTTCAACCCGTTAAGAATATCAGCATCCTGACTTGACAAACATGTTTTTCTACCTCTATTATGTCTGTCTCCCCTGTCTCGCCTAAAAATGTATATTGTATATTGTCTGGTTTAAAATGTATATTGTTTAATGTATATTTTAGTATTTTACTTATTTATTGTTTATTCCATGTGCCTAGTCGTGCCACTGCCTATTTATTCTCTGGTTCTACTGTTCTTGCTTCTTGTTTGCACTGAAATAACCTGGAGCCACGCTGTCTCGCTCTCTATGTATCTGTACAGTATATAGCAGAGATGACAATAAAGTTGACTTTGGACTTTGACTTTGACTTTTGGAACACTTTTGGTTAACTGGTAGTTGATCTGTCATTTGTAGAATCGTTATTCAACAACTTTTCACCCAGGGATGCACTTGTTCTTACTCTTGTATAAGAGCTTGCAGTAGCTATTGTGTTGCAAATATGTGCCAGAATTGAGAGTAAAGGCATTTAAATAAATAAATAAATACAAATAAATAAATAAATAAATAAATAAATAAATAAATAAATAAAAAAAATATAACAAGTGACAACTATACTCCAGCAAATCACTGCCATACAATCCAAAGAGTTGGAACCCGCATTTTGTCAGCCTCGTTGGCGCAGTCGGTATCCCATGTGTCTCTTCATCTCAGGGGTGTGGGTTTGAGCAATAATCACTGTGACAACTTTGCTTGTTTGACTCTCTCATGATACAGTAGGGACCATAAAAGAGAGCGAGTGAGTCCAAAATCTAGATGACCAAAACCTTCATGATATCAAATATGGCTGTTCACACAGGAATTTCATGCACTGGCTTGAAGGTTACAGTAAATGACCATGGATTCCATCCAATCCATAGGCTTAAAATCCAGAATTGCTTAGCTCTCTAGTTATCAGTTTTCCTGCAGTCTTGCACTACCTCCACCATTCTCACATCTGGCTCACTTTTATTCAAAAATATATGAAAAAGGCAAGAAAATGCCCCGTGTGAGGATCGAACTCACGACCTTCAGATTATGAGACTGACGCGCTACCTACTGCGCTAACGAGGCTGCCGAACTACAGATCCCAACTGTTTTGTAGTCTAGCCAGTGCCTGTGCTTACGCCTGTGCCTTGTTTTTTTTTTATTCTGGAGTTTTGTGGGAAGCAAATAAATACTGAAGAAAATGCAAGATGGCTTGTGGGTTTTAAATGAAAGAAAGCGAGTCAGACAAACCTCCCTACCTTAGCCTCTCGGCGACCCGTTGGACGTCGCCCAAACAAGTGGTAAAGCAAGAACAACATTGATGATGTGTGTAAAGCCATACTTATACATATCACGAATGAAAAGATTTTGCATTACCTGCCTTTGTTTACGGTCCCTACTGTATCATGAGAGAGTAAAAGAAAAAAAAAAGTTATGACACTGATTTTTGCCCTAGCAAAAGGTAAAGCATCACGCCCAACGTGGGGCTCGAACCCACGACCCTGAGATTAAGAGTCTCATGCTCTACCGACTGAGCTAGCCGGGCACTTAGGGAACAGAAAAATGCCTCCGGAGATCGTTCTGCCCTTTCCTGACCCTAATAGCACAATGAAAACGAGCTTTCCAAAGAGAATGCGTAATCAGTTTATAACGTATTCATCTCATTCTTTTATTCCAGTTTTATTGATGACATGTAGGTAAAACAAGAAGTACAGCATGTCGTCAAGAATCATTCAGTAATATGACATTTTAGCTTCAAAACACAAACAAATAGTACAAATAGTCAGTGTAACATTTATAGTCTCTCCAGCCGTTTATTTGACGCATCGTCGTGTTACAGTAAGAGCTGCCGTCCGCAGGAAATGAAAAATCCATTTGGTTCCATCAAACCTGAAACACGGGCCTTAAGTGTTTTAACAAGACTTTCGTGGCTTTCCAGAAGGAAGAACACATTCTAGACTAACTGAAATGTCCTAATTATGTTTTCCCCAACTGAGCACTTGGCAAGTCGTTGAATCTGTTTTTTTTTTCCTGAATCTTGTGCCAGCTGTCAGCTTTGGCATACTGGCATCTGTTCAGTCTCGCTGGAGCGAGATTAAGTCAAAGCCTATGGAAGGCCGTTTCCGCCACCAGGATGAGAAATAAAACACAGAAAATCCCAGAAGTCTGACTTTTTATCTCAGAAAGATAAGACAAGTCCGAATTTCGAATTAATAAGTCAGAATTCTGGGATTAAAAAAATGGAAAATTCGCCTGATTAACTCGCAATTTTGAGATGAAAAGTAAGAATTCTGAGATAAATGTTTTTTTCCCTCATTCAGGTGACGGGAACGGGCTTCCAAAGAAGCCTGGGATGACAAACCAAAGCTAATATATTTCAGAACATTTTCTCGCACAAATAAATGACCTTATAAACGATGAGGGATATCCATCAAGCGCATGTGTTGAGGAGATAACGGACGCGCAAATATGTCCAATAAAAAGAATTCGGAGCTCGGATATCGATAAATATTTATTCAACACACGCTGAACAGACAAGAGAAAGAAAGTGAGATTTCAAAAGAAAATTCCATTCTCGATATTTGTCAGCAAACGTGAATATGTACATATGATAACACAAGCGGATACGGGATTGCAAATTCCTTATCACAATGAAAGAAATGCAGATTTACGATGCTTTTATTGACAAAAAAAAAACTCACAATATTTTTCTTCCCAAAAATAAACCTGAAAGGCCAAAATACAGACTCCTAATATTATAACGGCAGCAGTGTCAAGGGGCTGAAAGTGCTCGATTCCTCTGATGGCACACACTTTACTTCTAATCTCACCCACTTCGCCTCCAGCTCCGTGTCCTCAAACGTCACTGCAATGGCACTTCAACTGACCAACGGGGATTTTGGGATATTAAAATATGAATCTTCACACGGCATAAATAATCCATTTCCCCTTCCACCCCTGCAGGGGTGGATGCAAACCCCCAAATCTGCATCCTTACATTTAAACGCAATGCGCTGGCAAGACTGAAACGGCAACGCCGGAGTTTTACTGCACAAACCGAACATCTTTTTTTGCTCCCGCTTCAGCCTCTCCTTTCTTCCCTTTATTATTCGCAACCGTTTAATGTAACCTGCTCGATTCCTCTGATGGCACATAAATCTCAAGACTTCTCTGCTAATCTCACCCACTGCGCCTCCAGCTCCGTTTCCTCAAAATGTCATTGCAATGGCACTTCAATCTAAACTGGGGAGGCATATGATATACATTCACATGACGTTCAAAGACACTGACTTTGTCACCAAACTGCATGAACTTGCCGGAGGAAATAACAAATATAAATAAATCTTTCCGTTACTGTTTGGTAAAAACAGTACCTGATTGAAGTTGAGAGCTCTCTTGTTGAACACCAGGTCAGAAAAGACGGAGGTTAAGTGACAATCTCTAACATTTGTCCCTGACATGTTACCTGTTAAACTCCGCTCCAGCAGCAAGATACAGCTACATTCTAGAGCAGATCTATTAAAGGAAATAGTGAGAATGTGCGTAATGACATTGAACTAAAAGATGAAATTGTAAGCTGGAAATTTGATTCCAGTCCTCTCGCATTAACGCGTATTCCCCTCTTTCGATTCTTTCTCCCGCTTTCCTCACAGTTCCGGGGCTGTAAAGACACCCAAAGACATCGAATCCAGGGATTAGAAACAGTCTGTCCTAATATTCGGCAGAAATTAGGGAACGAAAATTGTTAGGCACAAGGTAAAAGCATAACTGGCCCTAATGTTGGTCAGAACCCCAGAGTGACGAACACATTCGGGCAGAAAATCACCAAACGTTCCCTGAGATCTGCGTGATCCATTTCACTCCAAACATCTGCTTAATAAAACAAACGAAAAACATCATAATCTCTTAGAAACCAACACATATTTGCAGGATTTACAGACAATAAATCAGTCGCCATCCAAACTCAAGCATGCAATGTTCATGAGGTCACTCTGTTCATCTGGATTTTCTCTTTCGACTTATGCCTCCTTCATCAATTGTTCTTAAGAAGAATTTGGTACTTGAAACCCACTTGTTCTCGCCAAGATCCTGATGTTCAATGCTTTCTCATTTGAGAATTGTTCTCAGGTAAGAACGGAAGCGACAAATCGTGAAGAGCACCCATACGCCAACTGTATTGCCTTTTCGTCCAAAATGTTGGGTTACTGGGATTTCTTTAATTTTCTTCTTGTATTTTGTTATAACACTGTGAAGCCCAGTGTTAGTAGATAACATGGCCAGCCACTTGACTTTTCCCCCAATTGTTGGACACATTCTGGCCCGAGAATTATGGACTGACACTAGTAGTGTGGCTAAGACAGTCGGGCCTCCCAGTTTTCACTCAGTAGTATTTTTTAATAATTGAGCAATTTTGCTTGGCATATTACATCTAAAGCAAAGGGGAAAGTCTGCATGCAAAGCAAAGTTTTGCTGTGATTACTTTGCTCTACTTTCACCAGTTCAGAATCAGTAGCATTAGCACTGAGAAAATGTGTGCGGTACATTCCTACTGGGGGATAACGAGTGGCTTAGTTCAGCTTAAAAGCATGACGCAAAAATGGTAGAAAGTAGGCTTTAGTGCACTGCTCAGCGTCCAACTCCAGGCATTCCTTTGGGGAACATTGTTTTAAAATGCAGCATTTACAAAATAAAAGTCTGTTAAGACGCTCCTAAGAGTCCTGTCAGGTCTTTGAAATGTTTCTATTTTAGTTTTTGGTGATACGGATATAAAATGCAACGATGGTCTTGGATCAAGTGAGTTCAGCGCTGAGTTTGTTCACCGTTTATTCCACTTTATATTGAGCACCTATTTTGTGTCAGTAATTAATTATCGATTTATTCACGTAAAAAGATTGAGGCTAATTTACTCATTTATATATATGTTTTTTGTTCATATATAGATGGAAAATGTTTTAAAAATCATTCATTTTAATCCAAACTATGTAATTACTGCTAAAACCGCAAATAATATTATGAATTTATTGGTTTATTGTTAGTCAGTTTCCGGACGTTGACCAGCCCCTGAACAAATAGTCAACAATATTTGTTAGTATTCAATTTTAGAAAATATATAGCAGTTGACTAAGGGCCAAACCAAACTGTGTATAGCACCAGATGTGGAGCTACAAATGAAGTGCTCTTAATAAAGTGGCTGTTTAGTGTATTCCATCCCTCAGCTGATCATTACCACATTCTGAAAGCGCATTGATAGTGATGATCATGCACGTTGTCTTTAACGCACATGGTTTTTATGGCTCTGAGAAGGAGGTTTCTTTCATATTTTGTTTGTAGAATTGATCCTGGCACTGATATAAGCTGTTCTGACAGAACATCCATTATACAGCCAAGTGGAGTTTTTCCCAAATACCACTATAGCCTTAATAATTAGATTTAGTCTTAGTAGAATGCCAGATTTTAATGTTCAGTGTTTCGGTGTTGCCTCAAGCAGAATGCAAAGTCTCCAATGATCTGAACCAACATAAATGATATTAAAATTTTAGACTTGGTTGTCAGAAGTCGGTGTCATTAAGATAAATCTTGTCAAATTTCTTAAGTTGGACTGATTCCTTGAATTTAGATTCGGTCACCGGAGTTTAACTTGCAATGTGTACAATCTACAATGTAATTTCTTGTAAATGCATGACGCTTAGTGAAAGTAAACCAAATGTAGACCTGTTTCAGCAAAATAGTACTTAAGTGTTCCTGAACAACAGAGGCTCCTCAGTGCACAAACAGAACTTCGTCTTCTTCTTCGCCGCTCGAGCATCCACAGGGAGTTCCGTTCTCCTCTCCGCTTTCGTCCTCACCCGACCACTCTTCTTTAGCCTCGTCAAAGCGGGAGCGGGCGTCAGAATGTGCGTTGGCACGTGTGTTTGTGCACGTCTCAGTTTCTTTGCAAACCCTCGAGTCGACATTGTGCTCATCGTCCGCATTCGGGCTGCTCGAGGAGGAGGACGTAGAGTCAGGAGAAGACAGAGGAGAGACGCAGAGGGAAGAGTAAAGTTTGATGGAGACGCCTCCCAGCTCGGCCGCCAACCCCTGAACGGCTTTTCTGGATGCTCGGGGGTGACACAGTGGTGCCACAGGAACCGTGCCCAGCGTGGCTCCACGGTTACCGTCTCTGCTTCTTCGATCAGGAAACGAGGCTCTGTCCACCGCTGGCTCGGGATCCTCTTCCTCCTCTTCTTCATCCGCGTCCTCCAGGGTGTCGGAAGCAGACCGAGTAGAGGCGGGTGAAATGGGGGAAGGGGGGGAGTCGGTTTCAGGAAGGCAGAGCGCCTCAGCTCGTGCTTGAAGGGTCAGATCAAGAGCAGCAACAGCGCAACAAGGAGACAGGGACATCGCGCTCCCGGCTCTGATGTCCAATTCTGGACCGGGAGCGTGAAGTCCTGAAGTGGAGTGCGACCGGGATCTGGCGTGAGGGTGTCCAGGAGGTGTGAGTAGGGGGATGTGACCCCGAGGACGCCCACCTCGGTGGAAGAGCCGACTCCAGAGGCGACCCAGTCGGCGACGGGACGCCCCGCGACGAGAGGAGTGACGCCGCATCTGCCTCCTCATCGCCGTGCGCAGGTTCTGCAAGACTGAGGCCTGAAGAGGGCCAATCGAGAGAGAATACGAGGATTACTATGTGAAAACTAACTGAAAGTTAGTACAATAAGGTACTGAAAAAAAGCAGTAGATTCGCACCCAAAAATGACTACTTTTAAAATCTTTTTTAGTAACTAGTCATGTCAGATTTTTATTTTTAGGTATTTATAAAGCACACGGACACACGCCAAACGTGATTAAGAATCAAAAAGGGTGTGTTTATGAAGGGGTGAGGCTGCTGATCTGTGAAACCTGTCAGTCATTTGGCACGAAATTCTCCCGTTTCCATGGAGACTATCCATGCCTTTTCATCGCCTATGCAAATGAAAAAGTGTGGGAAGAATCACTCATAAGGAGCCGTGAGGTGAGGAGCCGGTCTGGCATTGACTGCACATATAAATCTCCAAATCAAGGCCTCACTCACAACCAATAAGAACTGAGAAACTCTATTCATACGGAGACCTTGGTCCACTCTGCTATTACTCCAGCTACCATTCTCCATCTCTCCTGGTTTACTCATATTGCATATTGTCATACTCAGAAGACCTGATTCATGGGACTTGTCTGCTGTTACGATATTTGCACATATTATTGAACTCCTCACATAGTTCGCCCACTGTTATTTTTTGTATGTCTGTTTATAATTTTCATATTGAACTGCTGCATATCTTATCACACTTAATGCAAAAAGACAATTCCACGACCATATTTCTAGTTTGAACACGGCGTGTAACTTAATTGCACTTTCTCTTTTTCTATCTCTTGTTTAGAGTTTCGAATTTTGCAGTCTATTTATACAGGCTTGTTTTATGTGCCTTATTTGTGACCCTCCACGGCAAAACCAGTCGCTTGTCGCAAATTTTCAAAATTGAGTTATTATGTTTTCATGAAAGGGCATAAATCAAGCTTCAAAACGATACCTATATCGAATGAATCGGACGACATATGACTGAGATATCAACGTTCAAAGGAGTCGGGTTTCTCCTGTCACGCCAAGTGGGGAACGGAGAAATCTGCCGTCGAAGCTGACTATCGACGTAGCACTCACAGATGCTTGGTGCGGTCGCGACTACGTTTGTATTTACGGTAGCCTACGCTGCATTCACAGCCACACGGATAGCCTACCTGCGTTAGGTTAACTGAACTCGGGAGACGAAGACGGATTCCGGCGAAATATCATCACGCTAGTCGACCAGTGGATTTACCGTAAATATTGGAGTAGAGTGGTCAAAACAGAAACGTTTAACATTCTGCTGGAATTGAATTCCTCACCTCAAGAAAGTCACGTTTTTAGGATGGAAAGTTTTTCAGCCAAATTGATTCACAACAGTACAGTAAAGACCTTCCACTGTTTCAAAACACTAAACAAAAAATCCAACATTTTACCCCACGCAACATAAACGCTTGTTTTTCTCGGAAACCTCCGTTGCGACAAGTGACTGGTTTTGCCGTGGAGGGTCACATTTGTTCTTTGTACTGTAAAAACTGGAGCCACGTCGTCTCGTCTCTCTATATACGTTAAAAAAGTGGCACTTACTTCACGACGGACGTTACAATATGTACAATATTTTCATTTTGGATCGAGGCTATGGGACCGTTGATCAGTGAAGCGATGCATCGTTACACCGCTAGCATATATGAGTGGGGATGTTTGCATGTGTGTGTATGTTTGTGTGAGACGTTGGCGTACCTGAGCAGGATTGTAAACAGGGAAATCCTCCACTGGAGGTATGAGTCCCTGAGCAATCAGTTGACCGTAAGAGGGCGGAGCTTCTCTCTGAACAAACTCCGCCTCCAGCCGAGTCATCTGCGTCTCAAAAGCGCTAAGACACAGAAGCAACCAGATAAAATCTATTATAGAGCTGCTTTGTTCGTACTGGGTCGACTGCACAACTTACACCGCTATCAAGAATTTCTATTACAACAATTAGTAATCAATGCAGTTTCACATGAATTAACCGTAAAACCTGGGAGCCGCCCTCTGAAAGGAAACAGTGGTAGCGCCATTAAAAGCTAGACAGGCTCAGCCGAGTTCTCTCTCTATCACACGAGCACGCACATACATAAATCCACATAAAATGAGTTTGTTGGGCGATACGATCTCGAATCAATATCACGATGAATTGGTGAATGATTTTTGAGCGTCCTCACCGATACTCCCTGGAACGGAGCGAGTAGAGCTTAAAGGCGCAGCCCAGAGCGATGACCAGCAGCAGGCCGCACACTAGGCTCCCGATTAGCGCGGCGGCGATCACCTTGCGTGGCACCGCGGCCGGGCAGTCGCGCTCGTCGCTGCCGTCCATGCAGTCCTCCTGGCCGTCGCAGCGCCACGTCTCGAAGATGCACAGGTTGGTGCCGCAGTGGAAGTTGCCCGGCTGGCAGGTGAAGCAGTTCTGCTCGTCCGAGCCGCCGGGACACTTCTTCTGGTTGTCACAGCGCTCGGACACGGCGTAGCAAGTGCCCCCGCCGCCGTCGCACGGGTACTCGCCCGCCGGGCACGGCGCGCACCCCTCCTCGTCGCGCCCGCTCGGGCAGTGCCAGTACCCGTCACAGCGTTGGGGCGGAGAATAGCAGCCTTCACCCGGACCGCAAGGAAGCTCACCCGGGAAACAGTAGCCCTTCACCTAAAAGAGGGGGAAGGAGAGACGAGAGATTTATGTTTGGAAGGGAAGTTGATCTACTCTACTACGAACCAAGAGGTTGTGTGTTTCAGTCTCCACCTGGTAGGAAGCGTTGAAGCCGTGTCCCGAGCTGCGTGGCCGGGCATGGTACAACACACTCATCTGGCCCTGCGAGGACTCGAGCACGGCCGGCCGCTGGTTGTCCCGGTGCGTGAGACTCTGCAGCAGTCGCTCGGCTTTCTCGTCCAGTCCGTCATACACACGCAGCGAGTCGCCGGCGCCCAGCATCGGCTCCACGCGCAGGAGGAGGGGCTTGGTGTCCTGCAGACACGGCGGTGAAGACAGGCGGGGGGGTTGAGGAGTCTGGCCACATTGGCAAATTTAGCAAAGCTTTATCCATAAAGCTTGCTCCGGCCTACCTTGGTGTCGAGGAACCAGGTGCAGTAGAGGTCGCTCCCGCCACTGCGGTTGGACCGGAAGAAGTCGGGCGAGGCGAACGCTCCGTAGAAGTTGGTGAGGCGTTTGCCGCACGAGGCATCCGGGCAGCGGGACTCGTCCGAGCCGTCGGGGCAATCGCGGACTCCGTCGCAGCGCACCGCCCGAGACAGGCAGCGGGTGGAGCGGGCGTGGCTGCAGGGCAGCGTTCCAGCGGGGCACGGGCCGGCAAGGGAGGCCAAAGCGGGGGAGGAGGAGGCGGCGGCGGCGGCAGCGAGGGGGGCGCAGTTCCTCTCGTCCGTGCCGTCGCCGCACTCGTCCAGGCTGTTGCAGCGCCACGAGCGAGGAACGCACTTCCCGTTTCCACAGAGATACTCGTCCCTTTCGCAGCTGCTCTCGCCCAGACGACCTGGAAGGGGAAGAAAGAGGAAGGATGCTGAGAATTTGGGATCGGGCCATGGTCACTTCTTCAAAATAGCACGCGCTCATACACACGCGCACACACATTACTGAAAATGAGCAAACCTAATCCGATCTCTCTGTCAATACTGTTTACACGCCGACAGATTTACAAACACAGCTAATCACCGTTATTGACCGAGTGGCGTCCCGAAGCTACACTTACGCAGCACACAGAGCCACAGACTCGGAAAAAAACGCAAACACACACATAGCCTGGAGGGATTCATTATGAAACCCAATAAGCTCTTATACTTGCAGTAGTTTTGTACTGCATCTGACTCAGCGCACTGTAAAAAATCCCTCGATTTCATGCAATTTCAAAATAACTTTGAGTTTGTGTCCCAGAAATGAAATTAAGTCATATTTATCTAGACATCCATCATTTTAGCTACATTCATTGGTCAGCTCATCACCCGTAAATACACAGTATGTGATTTCGATGTAGATTCTTTCTCGCACACCCCCACACACACCTCCGTCCCGACTCACTTCGTATGTAGGAGAGCCGGAAGCCCTGTGCCTGTCCCGAGCTGTTGGCCTGCGAGTGAAAGTGAAGCCAGACGCGCCCCCTGGAGGAGATGAAGGGCAGCGGCAGCGTCGAGCCGCAAACGCGATACTCCTCCTTCCACGTGGGGCCCAGAAGCAACCAGTCGCCCCGACATCCCCCAGAATCCTCCAGGTCGAAACTGTGAAAACTGCACAATGGACCTGGGCGGTTAACCGAAAACTGATCAAAACCAACATTCAGAATGGTTGTTTAAACTGACCATTTTTAAAAAAAATCAACCTTACAGTGTGTGTAGAGGCAGGACCGACCTAAACGCATAAACGCAAAGTGAATTTCCATAATATGGGACCTTTAAAGCATTTTTACTGCAGCTGCATTATTTCAGGGTTCTCTCCTCAATGTTAAGCTCCTTCGAGCTCTCTCTGCTGCACTGCTGACATCATTCTAAAGTGTCCTGCAGATTCCGCTTCTCCCGTCTGTCTTTTTCAACACCGTCAGAAACGCTCATGACTGCTGCTCAATCCTGATCACCCAGTGATGCCTCATAGACAAAGTATTAGGCAAAAACAGACACACATAATTAGCAAAATGACTTTAAGCCTTTGTGCAAAATTAATTTGAATCTTTAACAAGGAAACAAGACCTGTTTTAGATGTGATTGTTTCTTCCTTAGAATGAACTCTGCCATAGCAATTCGTGAAATATGGCACAAGAACGCGTCCACGAAAGTTAGCATCATTACCCAGCTCACTGCCCATTACACTGACGAGTCCTGCCATCTACTGTGTGAGATGACGTAATGTGGATGATGTCATGCTTTTTGACTGGGACTACTGCGTATTTGCGCAGCATCTGCGTGCCAAAGAGATCAGATAAATGTAAAACATGGAATACGAAGTATTGATTTTGTCCAACGCTGAATATTTCACCCGGCAGACTGCACATTAAATTATATCAGTAATGCTAACGGTGTCTTTACGCTGCAAATGCCGCCCTTCAAGGCCAAACAGTAAATGAATGAGTCTAAAGCTGCCCAGTGCAACACAGCTCCAAACAACAACATGGGAATATAACACTGTATGTGACATTGTAAAACACTTGCATGAATGCACACAAGCTCGTCGTGAACTGAGAAGTCATTAAAAGCATAACATGTATGTTTTTATTTTATTGTAATGACTTTAGTAATATTGTAACTCCTGCGAGAGAAGGATTTGTCAGCTTACTGCAGTGGTCCCCAGTTATCTTTCCCCGAGGGCCAAATTATGTCAAGCGAGTCAGGGCGAGGGCCAAGAAGTCCACGTCACATCGGTAAGTATCAAAGTCTGTTATGGTTAAGATTTCACTCACTGTTAATGACTTGCGGAGATGTCAACCCACTGATGGCCATAGCGAGTGCACATGTCTGTTTACGTTCGTTGCCAGTGTGACGTGAGGGACCAGATATATTGCCTGCTCGGGCCGGATCTGGCCCTCAACTCACTACTGTGTCAAAGGTTTGTTGAATAAGAAAAGTGATTTGTTAAATAAAGCAATGTTAATTATGTTGTTAATTTCATTTTATTTCTTCAAAAAGTACCAATAAGAACTGTTAAAGTACCGGACCGATATCCAGTACCGGTAAGAGTAGTAGTACCGTTAAAATCTAGTGTTTAGAGTATAATATAAGAGTAACTACTATATTACAGGTCATTCATTCATTATCTGAACTGCTTAATCCCAACTGGGGTCGCGGAAGTACCGGAACCTATCTTACGGACGGAAACTTACGGGCGCAGGGCGGGGACCAACCCTGGGTAGGCGCCAGCACACCGCAGGGCACACACACTCAGTCGCCAATTAGCCTACAGTGCATGCTTTTGGACTGTGGGAGGAAACGGAAACACCCGCACGAAACCCACACGAACACAGGGAGAGCATGCAAACTCCACCCAGAAAGGCCCTATGGCCGGACCCAGGGATCGAACCCAGGACCTTCTCACTGTGAGGCGGCAGTGCTGACCGCTGCGCCGCCGTGCCGCCCTGTTACCGTTTAAATAGATGGTAATCAGAACACAGTTACATTGTTGTAATTGTTGGCTGACGTGAATGGACTACATTAATCTGTTTGACATGTTTTCCACTCTCATTAAATTATGGCTATTTGATGTATTTCCCCTTTTCTGCGGTCTAATGGTGTCATTAGGCTAGCAAAACGGTTTCAGGATAATGCTGTATGGCACCACTTCCACTAAATGATGAATGGAAATCTTTCGCGTTTACATATTCTTACAGTCTTTACTGCTCTCAAGAGAAAGGGCTACTTTAATACATTCATGCCAGTTGCCACAGTAGAAGAACACGACAAACTTCCTACTTAAAGCGAGCGATTATTCGTCATGGTGAACACAGCACAGCACACACTGCACCATCCATGAAGGAGCAGTGGGCAGCTGACATGGGCAGCGCCCGGAGAGCAGTGCTAGGGGACGGTGCCTTGCTCATAAGTACCTCAGTGCTTACCTTTACCAGCTCTGGCATTCGAATATGCGACCTTCCGATCATGAGGCGAACGCACTAACCGTTATGCAACCAACAAGCAGGCTACGAGTAAGTAGTACAAGAAGTAAACATCACCAGCACACTACTACACACACCGGTTACCAAGGCATTGTGACGGCATCCAGAAAGACTCGGACTTCGGTGATTCATGAGGAGCAATGAAAACACAGTGAATACACACAGTTAAAAAAGCGTGTGTGTTACCTTATAGTGATGACCTCTCCATGGTTTCCCTGGATGTTCCAGGAGCAGTTGACCCCAGCAGGGTAGTTGAGAGGCCAGGACGGACTATAGATCACTCCCCTTCTCTCGGTATGCAACTCCACCTTCCCACCACAAGCAGCTGACACACACACACATACACACAGAAGAAAAACATGTTTAACCAAAGCTTGCACAAGAATTACTGTAATGTAAATATTACACTGGCACTTCTCTTCTGTATTGTAAAGTTTACCACCTTCCCGTAGTTTGGGATACACACACACACACATAAACATGCACTCTACACTGCTGATTCCAGGACAGGTACATGATAGTGAAGGAATTTGATCTACTCACTCTGAATGGTTACGAAACGCCTGGGGGAGCTCACCGACACACTATCCTTCATTTAAATGTTTGCATGTGTGTGTGCGTGTGTGTGAGAGAGAGAGAGGCAGCAGGGGCAGTGAATGTACACGTTGTTCAGAAGAGAGGAGGGCATAGAAATGAAGAAGCCCAAATGAGTAAAAAAGATCACAAAACATCACTCCTGCTTTATTGCTCTCATCGTGCAATGACTCTCAGGGGAAGTGGGCCAGTATAAACCTGTTGATGCAGCTAAGGCTTTGAACTCCAATAACATTTTGCGGTCTAGATATTGATCTTATTACTAAGAACCGTAGAAGACTCTTTTTAGCATGAGGAAGGCAATCAAGATGAGAAAGATGGGATACCTCCCTATTCTGAGTCTTGGTTCCGCAATTTCTCTTCTAGCTGTTAGTTTAAGTCCTGACAGAGTTAGGCCTTGCCTGGGTTTAGTCCATTCCTTGAACATCTTAACCTCTGTAATTTGATCCTTTGAACATTCCAGATCTTCCACCACGAGGAACCGTCATCACCCCGATTTTGATCTGAATTAAAGCCGTTCATCTTCATTTTTGCACTGGGAACAGCCTGCCAATCTGACAGAGCTATTGATGGTGAAACATGATTTTTCTCTCGACATGCAGTATCTATTACATATAATGAGCTGGTTCAGGACGAGCATCTGAAGACCTGGGGCAGTTCTGGAGAGCTGAAAGCGAACACCTTGATAATCTCATAGCACTTTCTGCAGGCCAGAACAGTACAGTCTTTCTTGCTCATTCTTGCACAGGTAAAATTCCACAGCCTGAACAGAACCCAAAGTGTGGAACTAAAAAACTGTAAATTGTCAGTTATCAAACACAGAAGCAGTTTAGCAACAAATGTCCAACAACAGTTGGAAAAACATTATTTTCCATCCAGTCTTTGACCTAGTGGATATTGTAGGAGATGATCTGGCAGATCATACAAAAGGTTCTAGACTTACATCCTTATTTTAAATATCCATCATCATCAATGTTGACAGTGGGTTTTTTTTGTAACAGAGGAACAGTGTTCTACTGACTCTATGTTCAATCCTCTCATCAGCTGTCTTTATCTGATTTTTTCAGGGTCCCAATAAGGTCCCTCTCATTCTTGAAAGGCTGGACTTGCAAAAATCGCCTGAATCTCCCACAGCAACTCCCAAAAGATAATGTGGCAAACCATTAAATATGTTTGTCAAAACTGCTAACGCTGCTAGTTACAAAACAACAAATTAGACAGCAACTGTTGTCCAAAGCATGTTTTTGTGACCATGTTCTGTGTGCACCAGTGCAACTGATGTGATTACTAACATGAAAGTCAGACTCGACTCCCAGCAAATTATCTGGTCATCACAGCATTACGTATTG
Organism: Distichodus sexfasciatus; assembly: GCA_032718565.1. Lineage (NCBI taxonomy): Eukaryota > Metazoa > Chordata > Actinopteri > Characiformes > Distichodontidae > Distichodus > Distichodus sexfasciatus. The sequence continues at coordinate 76,616 of JAVGVS010000759.1, forward strand.
TTGTGCAAGATCACAGCAGAGAGTAAAAGTGTGAAGAGGAGGAGCAGAACATTACTGCTGTTGAGTCACCAGCTTGTAACCCAAGTCTTTAACCATCTTCCATTACAGCAGAGAAGATCTGACGGCTGCTGCCTCCCACCACAGTCAACAAGATGACCAGATCTGGGCTCTGCAGTGGGCTTTACTCACCAAGTCAATTCGAGAAACACACAGAAACCACAACCATGCATGAAACAAGGTAAATCAGTCATTCCAAGAAGCATCTTGCAATGATGTATTGATACATTTATTCTCCCTGATATGCAGTGTTGGGGAAGCTGACTTAAATAACTTAAATAACTCAGTTATACAGCACACGTCATCTCATCACATTTTAATCAGAGTCTGACTAAGGTTGTGCTGCGCTTTTAATCATTTTTCCCCAAAAAAAGGAACCTAATGCTGAGCAAGGCTCTAAGGCTGCCAACAGAAGACAGCATTTTAGTTGAACCTTCCATAGATTTATAGCCCCTATCTCCTCAGAGTGCATAAGGAGTCTGCTTGTAAAACACATTTACCCTTACACAAAACATCTCCAGAGGTTTGAAAACTGGTGATCAATGCAAGTTCCAGTTCTTACTATTTCACACTTGGTAATCAGCAGTCATTCCAAAATGCTTTCACTAAAGGAGCAGTGGACAGTGCAAATTTGGTTTGATTCCCTGTTCCTAAATTGTTAGATGGAAAACATCACCATCCAAAATCTGTGGCCTGTGATGAATGCTGACTTTTTTGAAACTATCCAATAAAATTGAGCAATGCTAATGTTTTCCCATTCATGTGTAAAATCATGTGTGGTACTTAAAAGGTGCAGGCAGGCTGAAAACCAGAATCAGCTAACAGTTTGAGCCAGCATGTCTGGACAAGAAGGAACCACACTCTTCAGAAGAAGAAAAAAAAGGAGTGAAAGGGGGCTTTTGTGTCTTGAGTCTCTTTGTAGGTTAGAGAGGATGTAGCCTCTCAGGTGTCTTGAGAACACGCCCCAATTCCTGCCCCTTTCTTCAGCCGTGCTCTGTGTCTGCCTCGAACCCCCATCTTAGGGTGTGTGTTAGCCCCAAGAGAACCACGTGTCGTTGAATTGACCCTTCCCAACCTTACCACCAACATCAGTCCCCAGACCACTCTTTTGTCTGTGAGCATGTTTGTTTGGATGCTACAACTGACCTCGCTAGATCATGTAACACTTTGTCCACAAAAGCAGACTCCGGATCAGGTTTCTCACTGTAAACACAGATGAACAACTACGCGCCAAAAAGCAAAACTGACCCTCAATCCACTGTAGCACTTTACCATATCTGATGACCAGTAAAGAGCCTTGGTGCTAAAGGTGAGAGTAACCTATGCCTGTGTTTACACTTCATAAGAACACTTGTGCCCACAAAACCACAAATATATGTTAGAGTTCATTATGAATATAACAGAACTGCCACTTAACCTCCAAAATTAATGGATTCAAATCGCTTTAAAAGACAAACGCTGATCTCTGCAGAGATGTACCACCACAAGAACAAGCCAAATGCTTTCCTTTACCCTGATGAAAAAGGTTTATGCACAGACGGATCAGAGGATAATTTTAAGCCAATGTATGATCATTTGAGCAGGAATAAACCTGCAAATGATCATCATAAATTAAGCTCAGAATCTTAGAGGATTTAAAACCCATCCCTGATGGTTATTTGCAGGCTTAATGCAGGTCAAAGGTGCAAACACCTTTGGCACCAAAAGCATCTTCAAAAACACTGCTTGAGCTTTGTTTCACCAGCTTTAATAACCGAGTAAAACGGCTTTTCATATAATTGCAAAACTGCCATCATTTTCTTTCAGGAGCGTTACAGGAATTGAGACTTCGCTGTGAGCTTTAATGAAAAGATGTTGGCTCGAATGTGATCTACATACCCAGACAAACCCAAGCCCAGCGCAAGCAGATCCATTTAATTAGGAAGAGCTTCGTCACCACGACCTTTTCCATCATACACAGCGCGCAGGTGATTCCTTTGTCATCATCTTCGAGACGGTTCCTCAAAAAGCGCCTTTACGCGTTATCGAGCGTCATTTCTCCCGTGTTCTCCTCAAAACACGTCCGTCTGGAGGAAGGGCAGAAAGCTGCTCATCTGCGCCAGGACCCGCGGATGAGATGACATCAAGTAATTGCAGCAAAACAGGGGGGGCTTTTAAAACTCCTCGCCCCAGAAATTTAAGTCTTGTCTTTATTAAAATCGCATCTCGGTCGCGACCGTGTTTATATATGCGAATTAATGGCATTAATCTGCGCGCGTTGTCACCTTGATCTCCGCGCTGTTGTAATAAGCGACAAGCGCCCGCTTTCAGTCATTCCGTCAACAGCTGAATGAGAGCAACATTTCATTCAGAGAAACGCAGCAGCACGTTTATATAATGTAGAATTAAACGAATCGGCGCGTTTCCAGGACGCCGAAATAAAACTATTGCAATGATGAATTTGTCAACTTAACGCACATAAAATAGGCGGAAAAAAAACACAGTTGCTGCAGAATTGCAAAGCCGTAATGATTGAAGTCCCGCTTTGTACTGTGTGAATCCAAATGCAAGATGAAGACACGACGAGGTTCTGTCACTTGGCTTTAAATGCTTGGTCGATCCCGGTCTGTATCTATTGTCACTGGCGCTTTTAAGCGGAGTCGCGATGTTTTCACCGTTTTCACATCCCGTTTGAAGAAGCTGTGGAGCTGAGTTTCTCGGTGAAAGCCCGCCCTCCAATGGACGGAGGGATGTAAGACATGTTAACGTTGCACGGTAGTTTAAAGCCCTCAAAGGTTCTAGACATCTCTCTATAGTCCTAAAATTAACCAACATATATATTTTTATGGTTATTTTTACGAGTACTTATTAATGTCCATGTTAGCCTGTCATGTCATTTTACCATATTTTATTTCTAATTACATGCATGCTCTCAAGACTGTATAACACTGTATTTACATTTCACTCCATGTTGTATAACTATATAGAGCTAATTATACCGTATATATAAATTTTTGCTATGTCTGTGTAGTTGCTCAGTCGTCCATTGCTGTCGTCCAAACTACCAGTTTGGACACACAACGTCCATTTCATATTAAAATGCAAATATTGTTTTATTGATCACATAATACTTATAATGCTATGACAAACACGTTCACAAAAATGCGAGAATTCACTTCCATTCACAAAAGGCACCGCTGGGATTCGAACCCAGGATCTCCTGTTTACTAGACAGGCGCTTTAACCAACTAAGCCACGGCGCCGCTGAGCGGTGAGCCTCAAATTACAGCTGAAGTACGATTACTTTACAACATTAGTTTTCTCGCACTGTTAGTAATAATTTATAGCATTTATGTAAGCGAACACCCTTTGCTAGCGAATGGCTTTAATGCGCCGTTTCTACAGCAGCTGCAAGTGTTAAAGTCCCGCCGTGATGACGTCACTCTGTTTGGCCTCGTGCTCAGAGGCGCGGCGTCTTGAGGCGACAGAACACACAGTGGGCGATTAAATCTGTGTTCTCCAGGCGGCAGATTGAAAATGACTTCCCACATTCTTCACACTGGACGAGGAAAACACATATGAACTCAGTCAGAATGTGAACTTGTATCGTAAACAAGTCCATTATTAAACCGTTTTTGTTGTGAACTGTGTAACACATTTTACCTGAAGAATCTGGAAGCCGCCCTGCCTCCTGCGCGTCTCTATAACGGCAGGTACGTGCTCGACCCGCTCTATGTTCCACATACGCACTGTACAATCCTACACACACACACACACACACACACACACACACACACACACACACACACACACACACACACACACACACACACACACAGCTGTGTCACACAAGTCAGCTCTAGCTATCGTTGTGAATTTCCATATTCATATAATTATACAAGTACAACACAGTGAAATGTAAACCCGATTCACCCACGACAAGGCAAAGTGCATGTAAAACGCATTTTAGATCAAGTTAATCAAATCGATTGTATGTAACATAATTAAAGAAAATACTCATCTAAAGTAGTGTTAACTATAGATGTGCCCCCAAAAATAAGCTTTAAAAATGATGAATGAGATAATTCCTTTGACACTTATATCACTAGATCTAAACAATGTACCACCTTTACCTCGGTGACCAAAGCAAATCCTGTTGAATAATCTCCAATGTGTATTTCACATTAAAAAAAACAAAACAAAACTTATGACGTGTCATAAAAAGATGTCTTTCATGAGGTCTCCCATATGCCAAAATCTGTGCCAAAAGTGTTCTTATAAAGTATGGTTTGTTGAGTCAATTTTAAAAAGGAAATCAAAAGGGGCGAAAGTCTGGTAGCACTTGGTGACCTCTAGCTTACAGACTTTATCTAATTAAAAATAAAAACATAACCATGAAAACATGCCGACAGAGGAGAAAGCATTGCATAATCAAACCTACATCCTAGCATTTTTAATTTACATTCCTTTGTTGGTATAATACTTGTTTAAAAAAAAAAACACAGTCACAAATTGGCTGAACCAAAACCCAAGTCAAGACAAAGCTTGAGGTGGACAGGAAACTTACACCTCTTAATGTTGAAATCACAATTTACAGAGGTGGAATTTGGTAATTGTTTCACCTTTGACGAAGACAGCACCCAGTTCTTATTGGTACTGATGTCAACATCCGTCACCCAGTCCGAATGACCCTGATTTAGAAAATGTACAGATGTGAATTCCTGCAAAAGTGCCATAAGACTACAACTGATAGTTTGCACTTTTCATCAATTTGCTTAAACTAATCCTTTATCAACATTTATTCATAAATAATAAGGCAGTTTACCTTAAGTGTCAGCATTTTGCACAGTCCCTTCATGTCCCACAGTACTACAGTCTTGTCATATGCTCCAGAGGCAAGAATGGATGCTGCAGATCAGATCAAGTAAAAGTTATTGACCTTTTGGAATCACTCAAATGTTTTAACATTTAAGATTTGTATTATTACTCTGGCTTTTAAATTTGACAATTTATTTCAAAGTGCATAACTGTGTATTGAAGCAGTGTTGGGCTTGAAATAAACAGCCACCACTACCATCCCTGGAGAAAGCGCAAGAGCTGACACAGCCGCTATGGCCCGAGGTGAGCTGCACTCCTCCTCTGGTGCGGAACGTGCCGGTCTGAACATCCCACAGCTGCAGGGTCCGGTCCCACGATGCTGTGCACAGGTAACGGCCGTCATTTGTAAAGCAGCAGCCAGAGATGACATTTGTGTGGGCACTGGACAGGACGGAGACGTAAAGTCAGGGAAAGGGTTTAAACCACTGTATGCTAAGATCTGGGTCAGTCTAACAGATAATTATAATTCAGTAGCAGCAGTCTGCACTCTGCATCTAAAATCCGACCCATGTAGAGTTATGGCTGCACCTCTTCATGGTGAGAGTAGTTCGGTGAGAGTGAAGATCCCATAATTTAACGGATCTGTCGGCCGAGACGCTGGCCAAGTGCTGACTCTGGGCATCGAAGCGACAGCTCATTACTGTGGACTTATGATGGCCTGAGAGATAGAGAGAGGGAGAGAGGTATTGTCAAACAAGAACCTCATGCAGGTTTATCACAGCAAGTGCTGGAGTTAGAAAAATGTAGTGACCTTTTCATGTCAAATCACTACCTACTGGTAGTAGAGTGTCAGAACTGGATAATATCATCATGAGAGAACCAGGATAAAAAGTAGTTATATCAAATACATATAGGCATTCTACATTAATGGATAATTTGGCTAATGATCTTAAACATTTTCATGTTTCTGGAGATTTTCTGATCCTTGGAGACATGGTGATGATCAAAGAGAGACACAAAATTCAAGCATCATTTATAACAAGAAGAGAATATTCAGTTCCCAAATATGAGGATAGAGCATTTGGCTTATAAGATGTATTCAGAACTGTTTACCTTAAATCCCAGTGTTTTGCAGGTAAATAACTCATTCATTCATTAACATCATATGTAACACTCAAATACGATGCGCCACCTTGCAGGTGATGTAGTCTCTGTCCCGTTTCAGCACAGTTGAGATAGACAGCGTCCTCCATGTCTGAGGCTGAGGCCACCAACTTGCCATCCCCAGAAACGCTGCACGATGTCAGCAAGCCGCCCTGTGTGACTGTCCACTAAAAACCACACATAGAGGTAGAGATTGGCTGGGTGGTCATATCTTAGGTTGTTTGGGCTACCTCGTTCGCATTCCTTACACTTAAGTGTTATAAGTAAAAGTAGGAGGATGATGAACTAAAAAAATCCAGTCATAGGATTTGACTCATTGACTTTGATTCACACACTTGCATTTGCATTCCTTTAATGTTTTAACATCACACATAAATTTACATCTCTGATGTCTGATTTAGCCGTTTTGGGGTTTTTTTGCTTTAGAAAATTAGGATTGAAGGTCTCTAAAAAGAAAATAGCAACATCTTAAACATCTAACCAATTTCATGAAGAAATTTTTTGTAATAATTTACCAGCATTTTGCCAGTCTCCAGATCCCAGGCGCTGACATTCCTGTCCCAGGAGGACGTTATTACTCTGATGCCAGTCACAAACAAAGAGAAAACAGGCCTCTCGTGGGGTTAGATTATGCAATATATCACACACATCTTCAGTTAAGCAAGATTTCATCATGTGCAAACAGGAAACAAGAATGATTCATATTTTTGGTCACGTTCTTGAGTCATGCTAACTGTGAAAGAACCAATTTGCAAACAAAATAAGCACCCAAACGGTTGGCAGTGTTAGCTGTATATCAGTGTGAAACTAACTAGAAGATGCTGCAGAAGAGAAAGTAAGCGTCAGGTCACTGGGGGGAAACTGTGCTGGCCGCGTTGCCTGGCGACAGCGTCCGTGGTAGCAGTGTGTGCAAACAAAGGTTTGTGCAATAAAAGACCCTGAGTGCAGGGGAGAGTGTAATCGGAGACTTCGTTATGTGAGAGTGAGTATTTGCTGTCAGTGAAGGCTTTCGGCAGCGCGGCATTTTATTGAAGGACTAAACTGAATTGAAATGCTGCCACATCAGATTTTATTAAGTCGAGGAGCATAAAGGAATCTAACATTAATGGATTTTATTGCCAAGAACTAAAAATCAAATTATTAGAGGCTAAAGTACTGAGAAAGATGTATAGATTTGGTATGTGTGGTGTTCTCTCAGCATGTGTTGTGCTGAGAGAAGATATCTACTCAAACAGGAGTTTCCCTGTCCCTTTAAATGACTAGTTTCTCTCTCTTTCTCTCTCTCTCTCTCTCTACCTGTTCTTATTTGCCACCAAACAGCACCCGGTGATGGCGGCTGAGTGGCCTCCTTTCAGCACCATCAGCTGTTCTCCTGTCTCCACATTCTACAAAAGAAAAAAAAGGTGACAAAACTGAGAGGATGAAAAAAAGACTGAGGATGTAGGCCACAGCCAAATAAATGTGTGCTAACCTAATTAACCCAAAGTACTTGATACTTCGTCAGATTACTCACCCAAAATATTGCTGTTTTGTCGTGGGAGCCGGTGAGAACTCGTGTGTCATTGTAACAGAATTGACAGCTGGAGACAGAGTCGACGTGGCCCCTGAGCACCTTTATGGGGATCTGCATGAAACACAGGACACTGGCCATAACATTACCTCATTTATGCCATTTAGCAGATACTCTTAATGCAGAGTGACGTATATTTCTAAATTAGAGCGACAGTCTCCGTGAAGCAAATTTGGGTTAAAGGGGCTTAATAATGGTAGAGTCAGACCTCGGACCTCAACAGCATCAGAATTAGAAATACAAGGAATTTGCTTGGTGGTTGGTGGAAAAAAAAAAAACGTGTACATATATATATATATATATATATGTACATACACACACATATACACATATATACACACACACACATATACACACAAATACACACACACACACATACACACAAATAAACACAATTAAACACACTCATATACAGGCATATATATACACACACACAAATAAACACAGTCATATAAACACACATGTACACACACACATACACTTATACATACATACACACACACACTGTCTCTCTTACATAAACAGACATACAT
>JAVGVS010000759.1:84937-112178 GCA_032718565.1 Distichodus sexfasciatus
TATATATATATATATATATATATATTCTTTTCCCTGAAACGTAAAGGCAGCAATTGACCTTTTAGGCTGAGGTAGAACTTTTAAAATTTTAAAATCTATATTTAAAAAAAAGTTTAAAGTATTTTTTCAGAATGAAACTTCTTGTGCTTAGCATAATAAAGGTGATCAACATATATAACTATTAATCTATTAAAACTATGCTTTTTTTTAATACATGAAAAACGAGTGAATTATCCTCATTAAACCACGATCTGTGAGAGGTAAATAACACCATTACACCAAATATTGATTGAAATGGTTAGTAATGTTAATAATGAGATATAAACAGTGTTTATTGGGATTCTTTGGTTTCTGACACTTTTGGATAATTAAACATGGCCCGGGTCAAACTGACACATGAACATCATTGGTGTTCCCGAGAAACATAACATAACAGAAGGGTTAATCTAGTCTTGTCATGCATTTATTTTCAATGAATTGCAATTGTATGCCTTGTGCGCTCAAATTCTCCAGAAGCCTCTTATTTTCTGACAAAAGTGATTATAAATTGCGAATCAGATTCGATTACGGTAAGAGTTGCAATAACGAAAAGTTGGCAAAGTCACTAGTAATTACCGTGTAGTTACGTACAAACCTGCGCAAGTGCTTCATGTTCCCACAACGAGGCGACTTCTTGTGCTTTCATCTCCTCAGATAAAGTCTCGTCCAGGGCTAAAGGGTCGACATTTGGCTGGAGAAACTCCATCACAACTCGTTTGAGCTCAATCGGATCAGCAGAAGGTCGCGACTGCGCAAGTGTTTTCGTGAATCCCGGCAGTAGCGGGTTCGCTCTAAACCGACGTGAACTGTGTCAAGAGACGCGGCTGTAAATTCCACTCGTTAAAAGTGACGCACACGACGTAAGTTGGTGAATGTTTAGTTTTATAATTATTTATATGTATAAAAGTTTCTCAAGAAAAAAAAGGAAAGGGGTTAGAACAAGAATGTATCCAAAGCAACTAAATTTGAACCTTGTGCACATGTAGAAAGTTTCTCGGTTTTACAAGAAAACGTCTAACTATAGTTCCGTTCATTTTGTAAAATGCAGAGGTGGACAAAGTAGCTAACTTCATTACTTAAGTGAAAGTACAGATACCACTAGTCAAATGTTACTCCAGTACAAGTGAAAGTCGTACAGTCAAATTTTAAGTTAAAGTGCTGAAGTACTTGTTTTAAAAAATACTTAAGTATTAAAAGTACATCTTCTTTCACCGCATTGTTGCATTATTGCCACAACACTTACAATCCCTAATGTTGACTAGCTTGTAGAAGCTGTAGAATAAGGAATTGGTAGAATGTTACAGAATGAAACTTAAACTGAGAAAGAAAACCAGTCATTCGTTTATTTTATTAATTTATTGTAAGACTACACACCAAACAAAACAGCATGGTAGTGTTCTGACCCAGATCTAGCAGTGTGTGCTCACATATATGTGTATGTTAATCAGGAGGACAGTGCAATAGCTGTAAATGCAGCTCTGAAAATAAACTTAACATTCCAACCTGAGTAAAACCCAGCTCTACACCTCTAGCTTCATGACTTTCCAACAGCAACAACGTTTTACACAAGACAAAAAACAGCAGAACTGTCTGAACTTGGTTTTTTAGTTCCAGTCTACAGGCGTGACGTAACCCTGCTGATTACTGACAGACTGTCACCTGCTAAACAACCAATCACATGTTAGAAAAGGAGGAATAACATCCACTTTATCCACAGATTTGAAAGTAATGAGTAACGAGAACCTTGATAGAAATGTAGTGAAGTAAAAAGTACAGTATTTGTCTTTAAAATGTAGTCAAGTGGAAGTCATAAGTTTCCAAATAAAATACTACTCAAGTGAAGTACAGATCCTCAAAAACTCTACTTAAGTACAGTACTCAAGTAAATATACTTAGTTACTGTCCGCCTCTGGTAAAATGACGCCACATCCTCGACTGCTATAGCCTAGTTAAAAGATTACGTATTTTAATTTGAGACAAAATTTAAAAAGGAAGACTTATAAATACCAATTAATGCATTTACCTCAAGAATAGGGCTGAAATAATGGCAAGAAATCAATGCATTTTTTTAAATTAAGAGGTTTTTTATTTTTGCACTGGAGTTTGGGGAATGGTTTTTTTGAAATGTTTTTATGTACCATTTTCATATATGTGAATATTTAAGTTTTTAGAATATACTGAATATGTGAACATCAAACTGATCCATCTGAACATTTATGTCAGGGACGTTGCCAGCTGATTTTACCGGGGCTTCGTCCCAGGATATTTTGAGTCCAGCCCGTGTAGCCAAAATAACTGTACAGTTATTCCGCTTATTTATTTCATTAACATGCATGCATCTGGAAATTAAATGATAATTCAGGCAGTCTACTATAGTCCGGATTAAACCCAGGGTGTCCTTTAAGGCTGAAAACACCCCTGCTTTAAGTTTTTCCTAAATGCTATATGCAGTAAATGAAAATGTAAAAAGTTTTGTCCTCCAAGAAAAGAACATGAAGACAAGGAAGGAAATAAGACCTTTATTCAAAGCAACTTCAATTTAAAGACATGAACTCTGATTTTAACGTAGACATATAGAAACTTGGCACAGGAATTTAACTACAAAGTTCTGTTCGTTTTATAATAGTGTTTAATCCTCATGGAGGACATAAACCCTCCCAAAGTCTTCAGTGTTCACCATCACTTGTTTCCACGTAGATTTTTTAACCTGAATCGAGAGAGAAAATTTCATTTTGAATTGTAAAGACATAAAAAACCAAACATGTAGCACCGCAAAGTTAATCTTAACAAATTTAATGGAACGGAAGGTGGATTTGTCCTGACCTCTGTAGCAGCTCCTGTGTAGAAACATCCCCCGACCCCACGACCTCATCGCTGTCAGAGTCGGTGTCGTCTGAGCTCGAGTCCGTCTCCTCTGCCTTCTTCTTTTTCTTCTTCTGTTTACTTTTATGCTTGTGCTTCTTGCTCTTTTTCTTATGCTGTGAGCGGGAGTAAAACAGAACACAATAAACAAATTTCCTCCACGTTGCCATAGAAACTGGCTCTTCAGGCCCGATCAGGTGACCTGACTTTACCTTTTTCTCTTTTCGGAGTTTGCGCTCCTTCTTGTCTCTGCTCGTTTTCCGACGCCTTTCCACCCGTGGGGGTGAAGACGGGGTCGCGAACACCTGGCCTGAGAGGAACGAGGCAGACCGTTAAAAAGTTGAATCAAACAAAAGTACAAACGTACTGAAAAAGAATGAAACCACAATCAGCATAATGATTTTCAGCGGACACCACATCCTTTCTTTTTGTTCAGCGCAAGTTTCTATCAGGCAGTCGCTGAATCAATTGGAATGTTTTGACATATTCAAACCGCGTGGTAGATCCTAAGGTCCGAAACGTCGAACCTGAGGCAGAGGAACAAGCTGTGTAGTAGATTTCCACTACACAGACAAAATCTGCTTCAAGGGTGCATTCAAACAGGCAAATAAAGACCTTAGATGCTTATTTTAAATAGCCACGCATTCCTTGGATGTGTACTTTGCACCCCCTAGTGTTGTGTTGTGAAGTAAAACAACAAAAATAAAAACGAGATGCATCTCCACAAGAAAATGGAGAGGCGGCTGCAGCATTCGTTGTCCTGTCCTGTTACGTTTTTACATGACGGTTCTCGAGGAACAGTTTTTGTTTATACATAGCTTTTATCAAATCTATTAAAAATCAATGTTTAATCTCTTCTTTAAATAGAAAATAGCAAATAAGATTTTTGAACATATTTGGTAAGATTACTTTTATGCATCTCGTTTAGTTGTAACACAAAGACCATACAGGACGGGTAAGGACAAGGTCATGTGGAGTGGCACAACATCTGCGCAGTACCCCAGTCACGAATGCCCATCCAGGTTGCACTGACTGTACTGTCCCACCAGGGAAAATGTGCTGTGTATCCGTTGCCATATGCTAACCGAATGTCCATTATGCGTTATAAACCGTAGTGTAATACCTGTTGCGTGCCACTGTCATGCATTGCATGGAATATCAACTCTTACGTTAAGTAAATCAAGTTGTAATAATTGTCGCGTTACAATAGGGGCCGTGGCGTGCCACTGTCATGCAACGCATGTAATGTCGACTGCTGCGCAAGAGTAAACCAAGTTGTAATAACAGTCGCGTACCAATAGGGACTCTCGCAGATGAAAAAAATAGATAGAACTCGCGAACGAGTGCACCTATCAAAAACGTACATACAAGCACCCCACACTGCTATAGACTAGGGCTGGGTTCAAAAAATCGATTCACCGATCAATGTCGATTCTCGCTTGAAAAAAACGATATCGATTTAAAAATTTGCGGATCGATCCTTTCCTGCGGCTATGCACTACTTCTCGCAACCGTGCAAGGAGAGCTATAAAATGTGAGACCGGCGAAACCGAAACCAAACAGAGCCATGGCTGAACCTGCTCCGCTCAAATCACCGTCTGGCCTATTTTATAACCAAGCAAAACTAGTATTGACGCAAAGAAATCTCTAAATAAATCGATATCGAATCGAATCAAGAATTGAATCGGATCATGACCTTGTGAATCGGAATCGAATCGATTCATGAAATCAGCAACGATACCCAGCCCTACTATAGACCACACATTTTAGAGTTGGAACGAAGTTTCCAGCACAAAAACTGCAGGTTTGCGTCTGGACAGTGTTGGAAACATTGAACCAAACATCAGTTTTCATGTCAGGCACTGACCAGGAGGGGGCAGTCGGGGTCCAAATTCCTCGCTGTCCAGTTCTCCAGTTTTGGCAGAAGAGGCTGGAACGCCGTCGTTCTCGGCTCGCCGCTCTGAGGGAGGTTTCGCTTCTAAAAAATGAAATTAAATCAGGAAAATAAGTTGATGACCATTTTTCACAAGCAAACTTTCGCTTTTATCTTCTCTCATCTACCTGCTGCAGTACTGAAACTTGATGTGGGAGGAGCCTGAGTTGAAAGAGGCGGGGCACTCATGCTGATTGACGTTTGTATCTCGGGCTCCGCCTCTTGTTCCTCTTCCTCCTCTTCAGCACTGTCAACCTCGGAAGATGAACTTTTCTCGTCCGAAGAGCTGGCAAAGATCGCCTTGAACAGGTCCATCGATGGTCGCACCTCTTCTTCTTCTGCCTCTTCCTCCTTTTCGGTGTTCGTTCTTTCAGTTTCCTTGGCCACGGGCTCTGCTGGTTTAGCCTAGACGAGAGATTGTACATGTTTACGTTATCATGAGACAAAAGCAGATTATGCTTAATCGACAAATCTTCATATTCTGTACCTCAGAGTCTACAGAAGTGGCAGAAGCAGCGGTGGGATTGTTTGCCGTCGCGCTGGCTTCGCTGCGAGCCTCGCTGATGAATCTGCTGAGCGGGTCTTTAACCTGCGGCTCCTGGGAGGCCACGTCCCATCTGGAGCGCTTGCCGGTGACGGCTGAGGAGGAAACACCAGACACCGAGCTGGAGCTGGAGCTGGCGGAGGGCCGAGAGCCTTCTCTCTCCTCTGCTACGTTCAAGAAGTTGAACACCGAGAACTTGTCCCGTTTCACTTTGGGCAAGCCGACTATGCCCGAGCTGAACACACAGGGAACGCAGGAGACAGGTCAGGCTACTATTTATGTTCATGTTTTTACACTGCACATATCCTAAAAAGAACTGTTAGAATAAAGTAAAGGTCAAGCGCTTATATCACAAAATAATTGTTGATAGTTATACAAAGAAAAGAACTTGTCATCTTCTAACAGCACAACAACTAGAAGTTGACAATGTCAGTTGTTGCTGATGTGTGTATGTGCGACGTTCTCACCCTGAGTAAGGGTCTGGGACGTTAAAGCGCTTGCACAGGAGTTTATCAGGGTGCCATTCGAAGGTGTCTCGAGTCAGCTTGCCAAACATCTTCATTTTGACTGCTGTCTGCTTATCATCCACATCGTTCTGTCCAGAACACACACAAACAAAATACAGATATATGTACATAGGGCAGTGGTTCCCCATTTTTTTTTTCTACTGGACACCCCTTTCCTCACCCAATATTTCAAGACCAGTCACTGCGCCTCTCAATCACTCAAATCTGCTTTGTAATGACGATTAACGTGAGCCGCTGTGTCTGTATCCCAAAAGTAGGTGGACGTGGTTAAAAGGCAACTTTCTTTCCATAATAAACCAGGTGTCAGTTCAGTTCATTTTGGGACACTTAAAAACTGTTCACGTGTTGAGTGGACAGTGTTGTCTGACCTCCTGATCCCGCGCCACTTCGACGCTGTCGGTGTTGTCCTCGTGTTTGCCGCGAGTGAAGCGAGAGGACAGCGAGGAGTTGCTGGGTTTGTAAAGGACGGCGGCGCGAACGAACTCATCCCTCTCGCGTCCTCTTTCCCACTCGGTCATCGAGAGGTCCAGACTGGACTCCAGGGCGTCTGGAGAAATCACACACACACACACACACACACACACACACACACACTTGTTAAAAACTCACTAAACAGGCCGGTAGGGCTGGGCGTTACGCTCTCCAATCAGTATCATGATTAATTAAGTATTTCACCTTGATAACGATTAATGAGCGGTTATTTTTTTATTCACCTTTATCTCCCTGCTTGAGGCGGCTGATGTAGAGGTCGTAGCGAGCCTGTTTGTCCGGGTTCTTCTCGAACGGCCTGAAGGTCTTGCTGGCGTCGGCGGTGGGGCCGGACCATGCGCTCAGGGCCATTTGATCAGCGTCTGCGGTTCGGGGTGCAGCCTGCGAGGCTCCCTGCGGAGCGCCAGGCTGCAGGAAACGGCTGGAAAGCGCCTGCAGCGCCGAGGCTTTGGCAGCGGCAACCACGGCGGCGCGACCCTCGGCCGAGGTCATGTCCCCTGACGTCGTGGTGGTCTTCTTGTCCTCCGCTGCTTTACGGATCTCGCTCAGCCTCTCTCGGTCCTTACTGTCCAGCAGCTCGAACACCGAGGACGGACCTGCAAAGAAAATGGTTTGTTTATATTTATATGAAGTATAAATAAGTACTAATACACCATTCACACACACACACACATATTTTTTCACCTTGTAGTGTGCTCTCTCCCAACATCTGTCTTCTCTGGGCAGAGTCCAACGCGTGCCGTCCTTGCTGAGGTGCATCCTGGGACATGTGTCCACGCGAGGCTTGCAGTGCTTCGGCTACCACCGGGCTAACGGAGGACAGGTCCACCACCGGCCGGAAATAATGCACCGGCCTGAAGTCTCGAGGCACATCCGGAGGGGGAAACGCCTCGACAAAGAAGGGATCCACATTGTCACAACGGGTATGTAGTGCAAATCGCGTTCGTTTTCATAAACTAAATAATCAGCATTCACTCTTTACATCTCCATATTCTGCAAGCAGGATTTAGATATAAAGAGATGTAAAGATGATAAGGAACACTTACTGTTTTAAGCTCTGGCAGTTGGGAAGCCAGTGTGAAACCTTCCAGAATCTTCCCCACGTATGCAGCATCTCTTTTGGAGTCTGCAGAAATTGCAAAAATGAAGTGTGTGACTGTTTAGTGAAGCAGTGAACCCTCTCCTCTAGAAGTGGAACCGTGGCAACCTACCCATGCGCCCTTAACTGATCTGGGCATTAGCAACTAACATAGTTAGCAATGCATTAGCAACTATGCTTTTGGGAAACGCATTCCCGGTTAGAAATTTACAGGAACAAGAACAAGACGCGTACAGATCCGACCGACCGAGTCGGGCGACATTCTTGAGGTGGTCTGGACCACATCACACTCTTTTAGAAGTGTGTACACAAATATGTCTCGTACCACACTGAAGAAACGCCTGCTCATAGTGACGTCTCAGAGAAAATCCACTGCTGCTTCCCACCGATTTAAAACGCCGCCACATTTAGTCTTTTACCCCTAGTTTCTTGCTCATGGATTAAGCCTAGTCTTGGACTAAGTTGTAGTACCAATGGAGATTTCCTATTGAGACTCAAAACTAGTCTAGGACTAGGCTTAATGCTCGACTGGGAAATTGGCCCAGTATGTCCAGATGTGCCCAAGTGGTATTATTTCAAGCTCACCGGTTTTTTTCCTGCTGTACTCCCGAGGAGCGGTCCAGCCGTACAGACCGTCCCCTTTCTCCTCTCCTCCCAAGACAGTATCGTAATTAGACATGGCGTCTCTGTGGTAGATATCATCATCTTCCTCCTCCATCGCTCCCACTCCAAATGCCTGCACACATGCCACAAGTCCTTTGGTGATACTGATTTAAGGTCATACCGCCCAGGCCTGCCTAGACGTAATATTTATTATCATCTTGTTTCATTTGTGCATCATCTTGTTGCACCTGTCCTGAGATTCCGCCTTCCCGCTGCTTCCTCGCCTTCCGACCACCAAACAGGCTGCTCGTCCTGTCAGAGTCCAGCGTGAACAGGTTGACGTGGCCCGAACCCGATCCGCCACTCAGGGCCAGCAGGGGGTCGAGTCCTCGGTAGCCGAGCCCGTGGAGGTCATCTTTAGGGGTGAAATCCACCGGCGTCACGTCTTTGGGGGCAAATGTGACATTCTCTGGGGCAAACTCGTCATCGTCCTAAATACAGATTGTCCAAAAATATATACAAATCAGTGGCTTTGCGGACGTAATTAGGTACTTGGGCATGTTCAAATAAAAAAAAATCTTCACAAATATTTAACAAATATAATGTGATATCAAAATTAACATTACCAATATCAGATGTAGAAATGGAAAAAGTACTCACCTCCTCAGACTCCTCCGATCCAGTTGGTGGCAAAGCACATCCATAAACCCTGATCTCTAAAATAACAAGGCAATCAGAAACAAACATCTACCAAGTAATAAATCTTTTAATCATAATGGTTAAATGGTTCCTGCTCGGAACAGACCTGGCTCTTGCTTGCGCTGTCTTCTCTTCAATCTGGGTCCTACACCCTGCCCATCCTTCCAGCCCATACTCCTCAGCAGCTGTACCCCAATAGACGACCTTCCACAAAAACAGAGCACCATACGCATTCTGAATACCTTCTACACGCTTATACGTTCATTCCGGCATTTCTCTGAAAACACGGTTTTCAGTATGTTCACCACAAAGTTGTTGCATGACGTGAAGTAATGGAGTAAAAACGCAGTAATGGCATCTCTGTTTCACCACTGAGCGCTTGGGGAGTAGTGATACATCAAGTTTTCTGTACCGTG
The DNA here is from genome assembly GCA_032718565.1 of Distichodus sexfasciatus. Lineage (NCBI taxonomy): Eukaryota > Metazoa > Chordata > Actinopteri > Characiformes > Distichodontidae > Distichodus > Distichodus sexfasciatus. Next base: position 94,149 of record JAVGVS010000759.1, read on the forward strand.
CAGGTGCGATCAGCTCGTCCAGTAGAGTGTCTCCAGGAATGGGAGCCATGAGCGAGGTGATGGCTTTGGCTTTCTCCTTGATCCGATCGGGCCTCCCTGAAGCAAAATCGTCTGTGGTGGTGATCTCTCGAGGCGCGATGCCGTGCTCGCTGAAATCCTTTAGTACGAGACAAAATACCAGGGACAGAAATTTGCCTTGTTACCACTGTCCTTAGCAACCAAACTAAGTGCCTTTTCCTGATTTAAACCTAATCTAAAGAGTAAAGGTTACAATCTAAAGGATATCATCAAATTTGAGTTTAAACTAGCTTTAAGTGCATAATTTAGGAATCACATTAATACTGAATATGTTTACTGCCGCTGTTTTCCAGTTCGGGCTAGTTGCAGAATATAAAAGGAAGACACTGCCACACTGCCTGTACTCGATGCATTTCATGTGAGATTAGTTAATGCATATTATGAACCAGGCATGTGCAGGGGGGCTGGCGGAGGGGGCTTGAGCATCTGCCCCTTTCCTTTTGGGTACCCCAGGTGCCCTTTTCTTGAGGCATTTTTTTGTGTGTGGAGTCCTGTCTGTGCCCCTCAACAATAACATCTAACTATTAATTACGATTTTGCTGCATAAAAGGATCTGGCTTGCATCAGTCACATGATGAGTATTAACCAATCATTAACCAATGCTCACACGTGACAGCAGAGCGCGCTGGTTACGAGCCGGGAACGAGCTCGCAAAGAGCATGCGCAGTTTTACCGGCTGGTCGGTGCGGAGCTGTTAACTGCACAAGTAGTGGTGGTCATTAGCCGCTAGCTAACTGGGTAAGGGTGTCATGGGTCTGTAACTCTGTCCACCCTTTTAGGGAAGACATTTTGTTTTAAAGTAAGTTACAGGGCTTTTCCCTGCCTTTCTGGAGGGCTTATATTTCACTAAAAACTATCTAATATGCATATCCACATAATTATGGATTATTATAATTACGATATTAAAAAATCCCCGTATTTTAAAGAAAACACATTAAGAAACAGATTATATTAGTTTTATATTTCAAATATGACAAAATGCTGATTTTACAGCAGCAAAATTATTGTATCGCTACAGTTTAAACATTTAATAAGCTTTCTGCCTTGCAGAGAGTGGACAGTCAAGCAAACTGAATCACCATAAATGCATTATTTTTTATTTATTACTTTATTTTTTTATTCTTATCGCTTTATTATTATAGAAGTATGATGCGATTCCATATTAGACTCTTGATGAATGTGGGTTGTTGTTATTCAGCCTGGTTCTATGTGCCCCTTCAAACATCTCTGCACGGCCCTGTTATGAACATTAATTCCAAGTAGCATTATGAACATATTATGAACCTCCTCATCCATGAAGTCCTCTGGTCGGGCATTCTGCCTCTCCGACTTCTGCTGTCGCGATGACACAAATGTGGATGGTGTCCAGCCTAAAGAGGGATCAAAAGAGTTCGGCAAGTCAGATCAAGACAAAGCAAAAGCCATTCTTTATTGAGTGTGAGTGTAACTGCAACGCACCTTCTTTCGACCCGACCGAGTTGAAGTAACCTGCAGAGAAGCCCCCAGTGAAGGCGCCATGAAACCTCTTGTAGCGGCCCTTCTCATCCTTCACAGTCTGATCCTGCACTGGAATCGGCTTTCTAATGGGCTCGTCTGAAACAAGCAGAGGATCGTTAATATTGTTAATGTTAGAACAGTAACTTAGACATTATATTTGTGGATTAAGGCAGCACAATATATCGCTTCAGCACTGCCATCACGATGAACTGTCACATCGCAGGAGGTGCTATGTGACTGCAGCAAGACAAACACGCCATGTCAAAACTGTTTTCTGCGTGATATAAAATGAAAACTCATATATAGCATAACTTATTCCCATCTAAGAGTTCCTGGATAGAACTGTTCGACTTAAAACCATCTAAAGAGTAAGGCTGTCGGATTTTTATATCGTAAAGTCACATTGTGGAAATGTATGCAGCTTATCTAAGTCTCTAGCAGTGGCCCACGCTAGATCCAAGAGCAACAGACAACTTGCAGGCATTAAGATATTTTAAACAAACTTTTTAAATTGCACATTCACTCCCTCGGTCGGATAAACAATCTAAATGTAAAAAAAGGGGGAAAACACCTTCTTCATAAGGTTCCAATGGAGTTCCGTAAGTCACAAAATCCTCATCGCTCTCCCCGTCGGACGCCATGTTTACATGCACTACGGCGGCCGCAGAAGTCCAGCCTTCTCTTGAGTCCAAACTCCATAAACAGCAATTGGAAATATTTTTAAGCTTTGCTGACACTAAGGATTCAACATGCTTTTAGTAACTACGTTGTTTCACCTTTTTGCGACACGCTTTGACGTGTTAAGGGCAGCTAAAAAGGGGAAATAGTTTTAAACGTACAAATTCTGATCTTGAATCAGCTTTCAGGACTGTTTCAGTGCACGAATTTGACCACCAGGTGGAGCCCTAACGGTCTCTCAAAAGCATATTTTCTGCCACCACTAAACACGAAAAAATCGAATAAATAAGTAGAAATACTACATCAGTATTAATTATTTATCGTGTGCCTTTATGTATTATCAATCGTTTAATTTAACGTCTTAAAATTCAAACGGTTGTACTGCGATAAGCGGAAATGACGTACTAGGGCAGAACACGGCAGTTAACTGAGATTACTGTCGAATCAAATCTAGGGCACTACATGGGGCACGTCTTGCCAAAAAGGGAGTCATTTTACATCGTTCAAGGGCTTAAATGTGATATAGCTCCCAATTTTCCATGTATTAGCATGCAACGAGGCGTGAGAAGCCATTACTCTCGATTGAGCGCAGTACAAACAAAGCACTACAAAGGGGTTAAGAAGCCATTTAAGGCGCATTTTTACGGTGATTTGTTTACGTTTTCACAGCAACGCGGCACAGTTTAGCGTCTGTTAGAAACGGAGAAGCAGTTTGAACTCGTTGCTGAACGGAGGGGCGAATAATCTAGCGGAATTAAGCGCGGTTTTGAGCTGCGCTTTAATTAATAGCTGTACGTGCAGATACACACAATGCGGAAGCGGCCGAAGTCCGACGGTCCGACGCCGCTGTTTTTAAGGTTGGGTTCAGTTATTTGAGGCATTTCTCCTCATGAAAGTCACGAAGAAGAAGACAGTTGTGTTTATGTTTCCCAAAATCCACTAAGTGGAGATTTCTTCCACATGGAAGCTAACTAAATTATATGACCGTCAATATTTTCATTCAGAAACACTTGCTTTAAATGAATGAAAACTGACGTGGACCTGTTAACTGCTACTTTTCATTCATTGTTAAGTACTATTTTTGAGTCTTTCTACGGTTTTTGCTCATGACATGCTGTGTTTTAGTTCAAAGTGATGCTCAAGCCCTGTAACGTATTTTGGTGATAATTTTCTCTTCTTTTATCAGCACTATAGCAAGAGAGAAAACTTATGCTTCAGCCTCGCAATCACAGTTCCATCTCGACCTATGGCTTTATTTTACCATACAGAACTGGATCCTGGACTTCGGAAGACCCATTGTGATGGTGATTACTATTATTTGAGTTGGATTCTTACTGACTTACATGCTGTGTGAAGGTTTAATTATACTCCTTTAATAAATTTGATAAGCAAGGCCATGCATCTATAAAATATGCATTAGATCCTATTATTTATTTAGTAAAAGGTAACTTCTGTGACTTACTGTGTGACTTACACTCTCTTTAAATATACCAATCCAGTTTCAGTCATCGATTTCTCCTTATTTATGTAGATTAGTATCTTATATGTATTTGAACATTTCTTCTTCATTTTCTCTGTTTTTTTTTAGATCATTCTACCACTGGAATGGTTTCCTCTGAACAAGCCAAGCGCTGGAGATTATTTCCACATGGCCTACAATGTCATTACGCCATTTCTGATGCTCAAGGTGCTAACAGGTTACTTCATGCGAAGAACGTAGGACGTCATTCACCAACAATTAACTTTTTTAAATTTGTTCTTAAGGAAGTTATATGCAAGTGTAGAATTAAAAAAAACCCAATAAGACAGTCTTTTGCGTAATAGTCTTCTTCACCGCTTGTAGACTCACATCTCGAATAAGAATAAAAAGGACACTGGTGAATGTCAGAATCTTCATGAAGTGGGTTTTAAGAACAACTTTCTTCTTAAGCACAGTTGGTTAATGAAATTCAAAGTTAATAAACTTAAAAACTTATGATTGTAAAGTCCTGCTTTAGAAATGCGTTCCAGCCCTGCTTTTTGAGTTTCCCTGCACTGCGCAGATGCATGTCCTTCCAGCTCTTTACTGTAAGGACGTTAAGCTAGAGACCCAGATTTATTCGAGCGGAAGTCACAAAAAGGGAACAGGCTGAGGTCAAAAACAAGAGAGCCGAAACAACTCTAGAGAGAGCCATAATAATAGCAGGTTGGAGATGGTTACAAGTGATCCAAATAGAAGGGAAAGATCAGTGTATCAAAAACCAGCCAGCAGGACAGTGTAATGACAGTCTAAACTAGATATTACATTAACACACCAAAATTACTATAGTCTTTTAATCTGATCTCAAAAGTGTGTAGTGCAGAGCTACTTCAAGGCCAGGACTTAAGAGCACTTCATGTCTTTTGGCCCTGTATCATTATTGTTTTGGAGAGGGATTTGACCCTTGCATGTATTTTTTTGGATCCTTTATGATGGATCAGATGAAAAACCAGTGTAGGCGAAAACTTGAATCTGTGAATCAAAAATGATGCATGAAAGGGTTAATGTGACTTGATTTAAAACAGGAATATTTTGACCCTTGAACGGTATGTTTTGTAGCTGATGGAACGAAGTCCCACCACGCTGCCGCGGTCTGCAGTCTACTTGAGCATCATCACCTTCGTCATGGGTGCCAGCATCCACCTGGTGGGAGACTCAATCAACCACCGGCTCATACTCAGCGGCTACCAACTCCACCTGTCTGTCCGAGAGAACCCCATCATCAAGGACCTAAAGCCTGCCTCTCTGGTAATTCAGACCGCACTAAATAAGTGTAAATGACCACCAAGATATAAACTAATAGCAGATAAAGTCTGGACACATTTGATCACAAATCTTTTGTAGTGGAAACGCTAATGTGTTCCGGCAAGGATTTTTGACCTTTTGTAAGAAATATCGTCCTAGCTCTTGCAACTTGGGGCAGTTGGTAGGGTAACGGTTAGGGAGATGGCCCTATGATTGGAAGGTTGTGGGTTCAAGCTCCGGCCCGGTAAAGATACCACTGAGGTACTCGTGAGCAAGGCACTGTCCCCAGGCACTGCTGAAAAAGCTGGCCACCGCTCCTTCACGTGTGGGTCAAATGCAGGGGGCACATTTCGTTGTGGTGCATTGTGTGGTGTGGTGTGTTTGTAATGTAACAGAAGTGACATAGGCAGTAATAAAATGGTGAGCTTGACACTTTGCGGACACAAAATACGCACTTTGTCACTGTTGTTTTCGCTGTCCACTTTTGATCCACTTGCAATTTTCAAATCAAGTGTAAACCCGGCCCAAGATTTGCTTAGAAACGACCTTCGTATTTTGAGGAGCATCAGCCGTTGTTATCTGTATACCATGATTAAAACTCAGTGTGAACATGTCTCTTTGACCAGCCTCAGGTTCATGATGAAGTCAATGCTAATTCACGCACTGTGTTTTAAGTGCTATAATAACGTTTTTGCTTTCACTTTCAGATCGACTCCTTTGAGCTTCTGTATTACTATGACGAGCATTTAGGTCATTCTATGTGGTAGGTAAAGATGCCTAAGTGTGTGTCGATTAATCCAGCCTTGTACCTCGATTAAGATTAATTGATTGGCTAATGGATTGTCTGTGATCTTTCATGCCCCATGCCAGGTACATCCCGTTTTTCCTCATCCTCTTCCTCTACTTCACCGGCTGCTTCACCCAAGCCAAAGAGGAGAAGATGCCTCGGGCAGGATGGCTACTGCTTTTCCCCAGCGCCCTTTATTATTGGTCAGTAGTCCTCCTCCTAACCAGTGGACGAACGTTTCACACATGTTAATAATAAGAGACAATGCCGTTTCAGAGACGTTTCATTTTCAGAAAAAAGCGGTGAAATATCGTTCCGTGACTCTTGGCAGGTACCTGGTAACCGAGGGCCAGATCTTCGTGCTCTACGTCTTCACCTTCTTCGCCATGGCGGCCACGGTGATGCGGCAGAAGCGCACGGGCTACGTGTTGGACAGCAACGGCCGCTTCCTCCTCTACAACTTCGTCATAACTCTGGGCCTGGTGCTGATTTGGGTGGCGTATCTGTGGAACGACAGCGTCCTGCGCAAAAAATACCCCGGCATCATCTACGTACCGGAGCCGTGGTCGTACTACACGCTGCACATAAAAGGCCGTTAAAACGATTGAGGACGAGCGAACAGCAATCAGTTGAGGAAACATTAGTGAGTAGAGGGTCAGTTCATTTCACAGTGTCGAGGTCAGGGTTTGAGGTTGAGTTTAGAGTTACTGAAGTAAAAAGTGGGACTCTGGGAATGGGAGAAGTCCTCAGCCTTGAAGAAGAACATGTCTTAAAAAATTAGTATTTTTGTGTTTCGATTGGGAGTTTTAAAGGGGACGGTAGATGTGTACAGACTTGGGAAAGTATTAACAGCATTCGAAAAATAATCGGAAACGTTGTCATGGGCAAAATTACGTTGATTAAAGGCACCAAATTTAGATTTCGATAAATTTTCGTTTTATTGCCCAGTCCTGCCATAGAGCATTTAAAAGTTATCAACCCGATTCAATAATGACAGCTTTTTACTTTTAATCAGACTACTTCTGACTCAAGCCAGGATCATAACAGATTCCCTCCATGTCCATCCATCTGCAGGGAAATTTGCGGTGTAATTAATATGAAAAAAAAGACCCCATATTGGGGATTTTGTTGTGCATTTTGTGCGTTTTGTTTATGAAGAGCTTTCACGTGGGCGCGCTGTAGTTTACTGAAACAAATCTTCAGTACTGTGCTGTCATTTTTCTGTTTCACTGTTTTGCAAGTGTGTTGTGTAACTTGTACTGTTTTATGAACAATGTTGTAGAGTAGCTAAGGAAAATTATCAATGCTACTAAAGGCTGTGCGATATGACCAAAATCTTATCTCCCGATAACGATAAATACCACAATATCTTGTATTTTCGGTAAATTCAGTGAAACTTTGGGAAGAAAAATCTCATGTCAATCTCGAACACATATTGGCGCGCTTATATTGAACGCCAAAGGTGCCAAAATTTGTCTATATTTGAACACAATTTAGAGTAAAACACCCCTTTTTTTATGCTGTTATATTCGTTAAAAACATTTATTTTGCCGCACTTCTGCATACCAACACTATTGCAAACGCAGGTTTTTATGGCGCTCTAATAAGGTGCCTTTAAAGGCGAATTGTGGCACTTTTGGCGTTCCATACTGTAGATCTGAACGCGCACAGACACCAGATTCCACTTGCCAAAGTTCCACTGCGCGCTCAGAATTAAGGCACAAATATAACGCCATAGTATTCTCGGTGTCTACATCCAACCCAACGGTAGACGCTTTAATTTCGTCCTCCGATACATTTCGTCATATTGCACAGCCCCGATGCTACTAACTAAAACGCTTTTCTAGTAGCTTGTCAGAAGCAGAGCTACTTTTAGCTTTTCCAGTAACAGACTCTATTTTGACACACAGCGATGTAGCCTGGCACAGTGCTACATCATTACGAAAATGTTTTTTTTTTTTTCCTCTTTACGAAGACGAGCGTTTTCAACTAGCTGGTGTTTCTGATTGGTGTTGACTCTGATTGGCAAAAGTGCCATCTGTGCGCCCTGCATCACAGCACGTTCTTGGCAGCTGCAAGATGGAGTCCATCTAAGATGAAAGCAAGAATACCTCCGCTGTGTTTTCCAAATTTGTACGACTCTACGAGATAAAACGGGCCGAAAATCAGCACACACTCTACCTCCAAAACGTCATTGAAACCTGAGTGATTTGATTTCACGGTTCTTTTTAAAATTCATTTGTTTTAAGATTATGCAGCGTCACAAAGACGACGTATTACTGGATGAAACTGGATGTAGTTTAGAAGTAGCTTCTACAGCCCTGATTATGAAGTGATGCTGATTTGTGAGAGCTCGCTGTCCCCAGTACCTTGTTTGCCTCTTTCTTGTCTTGTATTAGGGATGTACCGATCCGATACGTGGATCGGATATCGGTCCGATGACGACTCAAATAGCTGGATCGGATATCGGTGGCATTGGGCCGATCTGTGGGCCGTTCTGTAGCTTTTCTACGGTTGCATATGCGTGCACGCTCAGTTCGCTCGACATTCATGCTAATTTCTACATATAGAAATGACAATGAGCAGAACTATATGTATAAGCAAATGATATTCTTTTATTTTCTTTAACAACACCAGCTCTTGCTCGCTACCTTTGTGTTCCTGGCTGTGTTCGTTAGCGCGCGTCTCTCACAGGGAAGTCCAACATTCACAAAGTGAATCTGCCCTGTATTACAGACAAAACGTATATTTTTGCTGATAAATAGCAAAAATAACCAGCGTTCTTCTCACAATGCAGCCGTTTACTCGATGTTTTCATTGTTTATTCCGAGACGCGAGTTTGACGTGTTATTGTGTGGAACGCCGTTAGGCCAAACGACTCTCGCGTGGAAAGCCGTTATGTCAAAAATGAGTCCAACATGAGGTGTAGGCTAAAATGAGCAAATTATTCCGAAAAACCTTTTTTACATTCTATAGTGTTAGAGAGTAAAAAATAAATATAGAAAGATGCATTATTCGTTATAAATTAATTTTATTCTATATCCAGACGGATTCCAAATGGATAAAGAAGTGTGTCCACCTGGCACCAACCTTATTTTTCTTGATTGTACGACGCCATAACATATCTCTTCATCCAATAAAACAGGCACTGTCCTTATGTCCTAAACACAACAACATAAGTATGGCTAACTTCTACACAAACACTAGAATAAGTCTAATAACAAAGGTATAGACGAAACGCCCCAAATTCTCTTAGGACTGTAAAGGTAAAAAAAAATAAAACCTGGTATCGGATCGGTACTCGGGATCGACCGATACCCAAAGCCCAAATATCGGCATCGGTATGGGAACTGAAAAACTCGGATCGGTGCATCCCTATCTTGTATGAGCATGTGTACAGTATTTCCCAAAAGTCTGATTAAATTGGGCTTCGTGTATGTTAACAACTTTGAAGTGTTATCCCGGACCTACAAGTGAGTCTCAGACTTATCCCAAGACTAAGCCGTGAATAATAAAAAAAAAAACCCAAATTTGCTCAACGTTAGTTTGGTGTCAACGTTCTATCAAATCTATTGTGTGGAAATAAATGCTTATTTTTTTGGTAATGGTACAAATGATGAAGATGAGAGTCATTAAATTGATTTGTGTTGCAACCTTTATGTTTCAACTGGATACTAAACAACAGTGTGACACTTAAAAAATCTCATGTTGCCATATTTACAATTTTTCCAAGTCAATAAACTTTGTCATCTCAACTATGTACATGTAGATAGAGAAACGAGATGACGTGGCTCCAGCTTCTACAGTATGAACAGAACTAGGCTCCGTGAAGGAGCAGTGGGCAGCCGATGTGCAGGTCTTGGAGACGTTACCCTGCTCGTGAGTACCCCGGTAGTACCTTTACCAGACTGGGACTTAAACTGGCGGCCTTCCGATCACAGGGCCAACTTCCTAACTGTTACACTAGCCCATGATTGGCCCCATGATGGTCGCTGATTCAAGTCCCGGACCGGTAAAGGTACCACTGAGGTACTCATGATACTCAAGGGACCGTCTCCAAGAACTTTCACGGATGGGTCAAACGCAGAGGTCACATTTCCTTGTGTGCTGTGCTGTGCTGTGTTCACAATGACAAAATAATGTGTTGACCTGGCATCTTCAAAGTTTCTTTCTGTGAACTGACTAAAGATGTAACACTGGAGAACTTGATCAGATATGTTACTACAGTGTGTTGTCGGCTAGTCAAAAAGCACAGAAGAGAAGAGCACAACACGATAGCTGTATCGTATATCGCGTCTCCAATGGCAACCGAGCTATCGGTTACGTCACGCTGCCGTGGACTTTAGATCGTGACACCAGCCCAAAGGGAGGAACGCTCCGGGAAGTCACTTGTCTACAGGTGAGACGCTCGTCCAGCGATGGTAAGTGCCACTTCTTCATCTTCATGAAGTTTTACTTGCTTTATTTGTAACCACTAAGATCAATTTTCATCTACGTTCAGGCCAAGTTTCTGTCTCAGGATCAGATTAACGGTAAGCGGCCTTCATTTTATCTCCTCTCAGTATACAAGCCTCTAAGCCTTTTATGAACATTGGAGAGACTTTAATATAACAGTATGAGGAATGTAAAGAAGTGAAATTAGAAACGGGACACAGTGACGGCATGTGTCTCTTGAGAGTAAAAGATCTGCGGCCAAAGGTCAATTTGCATGTTGTAAACCTTAGTTTTTCAAAGGGTTAGAACCTTAATCCCAGTGATTTATGTTCTTTTATTCTTCTTGTAGAGTTCAAAGAGTGTTTCTCTTTGTACGATAAGAAGCGCAAGGGGAAAATCGAAGCCAAGGACCTGATCACGGTGATGCGTTGTTTAGGCACCAGTCCCACCTACAGTGAAGTGGACCGACACCTGCAGGTCCATAAGATAGGTACTGTGGAGTTTTCAACATAAACCCTAGAGCCAAAAGGATCTCGATTGTCGCGTTCACGCATTTCAGCCGCACCCTTTGTTAACGAGTGTGTAAAATCCAGCTCATAGCCATGCCATATATGGGTTTGGGCCACTTATTTACATGGGGCAGTTGGTAGTCCAGCGGTTAGGGAGTTGGCCCCATGATCGGTAAAGTCCCGGTCCGGTAAAGGTTCCACTGAGGTACTCGTGAGCAAGGTACCGTCCCCAAACACTGCTCGCTGCACGTCAGCTGCCCACTGCGCCTTCACAGATAGGTCACATGCATAGGTCATGTTTCGTTGTGGTGCACTTTGTCCTGTGCTGCGTTCACAATGACAAATAGCCATTCACTTTAAAGTTTTTACACATATTAAGGTGTCAGTTAATGCCACAGAACATAAAGATGTTTGGGACAAATTGGTCCTTTTATTTTACACCATGACCGTTCAAAAAAGGCAGAACATAGTTGGATGCTGTGGAGGTCAAGGTCTTTCCACAAATCCAGTGATCTTTCCACTCCTGAACTCCCTCGTGATAAACTAGAATGCCGAGAGCCTTTTTTTTTCCAGACGTAATAGTCGCTGATGTAACGAGGGGTGTAACGATAATCGTTCTATATCGATTCAGTGATCAACAAGCCCGCTGGCATCAATCCAAAACAAACACATTGATGATCATCATACATATGGAACAGGAGGTCATTTTACATTTACAGTGAAAGTGAGGGATTATTATTTGTCATTGTGAACACAGCACAGCACAGCACACACAGCACCACAACAAAATGTGACCTCTGCATTTGACCCATCCGTGAAGGAGCAGCGGGCAGCTGATATGTGCAGCAGTGCTTGGGGACGGTACCTTGCTCATGAGTATCTCAGCGGTACCTTTACCAGCCTGGGATTCGAACCTGCGACCTTCTGATCTACCACACCGCCACCCGCCCCAAAAGACTAGATCGTTCATGTTACTAACTCTGCGAATGTTTTCTGGCTCAGATAAAGCAGGCGAGTTGGACTTCTCCACCTTCCTGACCATGATGCACCGGCAAATGCAGCAGGAGGACCCCAAGAACGAGATCCTGGAGGCCATGCGCATGACCGACAAGCAGAAGAAGGGCTACATCCTGGCGTCTGAGCTTCGGGCCAAACTCACAGGCCTGGGAGAGAAACTCACTGATAAAGAAGGTAGAGTGAGGCCCAGACTTTAGATGAAACATTATTAAAAAAAAATTAAGAACCAGTGCCTGTACATGCGTAAAAATTCATCTTAGAGCATGCGATTATTTTTCATGTATTAATGGGAACTAAAGCTGCTGGCAGAAAACACACAAACAGGTCTCAAAGGTACGCAACGCGTGACAGCGCATTGCTTTTTTTATTATGCTTTTCGGGCTTTGAAACGCACCACATAGATCACAGGATGGAGCTGGCTTTGACCTCTTGGTCCCTCGACACCTCCATAGTAGTTACGTGTAAAGAATTTGGCTCTTTAAATATACGTAACTAGACAGATCTCATCACACGCAGATGCTGTTTGTTGTAATTGCAGTGGACGAGCTGTTTAAGGAAGCCGGCGTGGGCCCAGACGGCCTCATTCACTACGAGGAGTTCACCAGAATGGTCACACTGCCCCCGGTGGACTACTGAGGAACCACACGGACTTTGCGCGTAATTGTGGATAGTTATCAATAAATCATTTTACGAAAAATGTCAAAATGTCCCGAAAAATACATCAAATACAGTACAAACATTAAAAAGAAATGTAGTCGACGTTTCAGCAAAAGACATTATTTCCAGGAAAGTCTGAGACACAATCCACTATGACTTGCCCCAGTCGAGAGCCTTCATAAACTCGTCTTCTGTAAAGGACAACAGCTTTGCTGCTTCAAAGTGCATCTGTTAAAAATAAGTAAATAAATAAATAAATAAAAGTTGTTATATTACAGTCTTGGTTTAGTTTTTACAAAATCAGTGAATCTTAAACTCACCTTTTGCCTTTTTAAAATATCAATCAGCTTGAGTTGCTTCTTAAACCCTGCGATAAGCTCGGCCTTCTGCTTCTCCAGTTTTTTATTCTCCGCTTGCAGCGCTTCCATCCTCTGCTGCTCCTGGCTCGCAGAGTCCTTTGTGGGAAAATTGTATTGAATAAACAAATATTTTATCCCAATAAAGAAATAAACACCAATGAAATGTAAAAATGATCCTGATTTGCAGGAAAAGTAATAAATTAGCGTAAAAGCGCTCTTCAGAGACTGGGTGTGAATGAGGTCCATCGCTTTTAGAGATAATACTAAATGTCATAGCGTTTGGAACGCGTAGAGTAACGTGCTGCTGTGTCAGTACCTTGTTGCTCTGTGTGAGCTTGGCGAGTTGCGCTCGGCTCTTTTCGGCCTCCTCCAGCGCTCTGTTCATTCTCACCTCCATGGCGCTGGTGCTGCTGGACGCCTGCTTCTGGGTCCGTCTCATACTCTCCAGCTCCTACGCTTTCAAACAGGCACCAACGGAAATACTGACAGTTCACTAAAATATAAAGAACCCACAAGAAGGTTCTGAATGTCGTTTTTTTTACGATTCCCAAAAACAAAATAATCTTTCATGAATTGTAATCAAGGTAGAAGCAATCGTGATACTGATCTGAGGTCATATCGCCCAGCCCTAGTCATAAAGTCATCCAGCCAGGGTCGTGTGAAGGTTTGGGTCACCGTCAGGGTCTGACTTTCTAAACATATCAATGCCGCGTCTCCCACCTCGCCCCCTTCGCCAGCTGCAGGACGGTTTCACTTTACACACGCACGACTAATCGTTTCAAAAGTGCCCATGCCGGGCGTTCCTGCGCTCCGGCTTGCTTGTTAACAGCTTCTTCAGCGCATAAAAAGGCTGGCCGATACGACATCGAATCAGTATCGCAGTTAACTGAACATTTTACTAAGATTACCATTAATGAAAGATTTTTTTCTGGGAGTTTTGCCCCATTTTGCAAGGGTATCACGGCAATTTTTGTTCCAATTCCAACAGTAGTTCTTGTAATGATACCGTAATGGAGGAGTAATACCGTGAAAGCTGCGATGTTACCGTGATATTTTTGCTGAAGATCATCATACCATCAGAATCATAGTCTCGAGACACTCTGCTTTCTGACTCCCACCTTTTGCAGAGCGGAAACCTGGTGCCGAAGTCCGTCGCAGTCTCTCTTGGCCTCTTCGGCCAGGGCTCTCTGCTTCTCCAGCTGGGTTTGCTGCACGTTGGTGGTTCTCTGTAGACGCGATCGTTCCTCTTCTGCCTCCTTCAGCTTGCTGCTTAACACTCTGTTCTCCTCGTCCTGTAAAAATAAAGGAAAACACATTGCGGCCTGTGCGCAGACTCGTGTGGGGTCATCAAAAAAAAACAATTAAAAGCATTTTCCTGGATATCGGTATCGAGTTTGAAACCCTAGTATCATGACAACCCTACACTGGCGTCTTGCGTCTTTTGGGGTGAAATCTCACCTTCTTGTTGCATTCTTGTGCAAGTGTGCTCAATTCCTCTTGCATCAATCGCAGGTTGGCCTTCAAGAAGCGAATCTGGGATTCTTATTGCGGCGAAAATCACGAGAGTTCAGTCAAAAATGGTCATAGTTGCAGCACAATCTTGAGGGAGCCATGTTAATTGTGCGGATATTTGATTTATATATTGTTCGTTTTCAAGAAACTCACCTGCACTCATCCCTTCCCCGGCGCTGGGCATGACGCCGTCCTCCACGTGCTCATCCGTGACATCGTCGCTCACCCTGCTCTCAATGTTCTTTATTGTTTTGGCCAGCGAGTAATCGCCCAAATCCTCAGGTACTGCGACATCGTCGACCGATGGGGGTTTCATTTTCCTGACAAAAGTAGAATTTGCACAATTGAAATTAGGACTTCTGTTGTTCATACAGGGTTGAAGAAAAAACATTTCTACTCACTGGGTTGTCCTCTTGTAGCCCGAAGGTGCTCTTTTTGGTTTTCCAGGGTTCACACCTTTTTTCCCCTCACTTCCCTTTTCTGTCTGTATAGGGAAGCAGAAATAAAGACTGGAATTCAAACTAATGTGACTAAAACTGTAATGCAAATTTTTACATTTTTCTGCGATTTACCTTTGCATGAGGTTTTGCAGAGGTCACAGCACTCCTGTTAAGATGCACCAAAAGTCAGCAACAACACAAGGCTTTATTTATCGGGTCTGGAAATCGAATTATCACTTTATTATGAGGATAAACTTTCTCTTTACCTTAAATCCTCATAATCTTCTGGCATACTGATGTTCAGGTGAGTAGACAGGGACTTTGACAGAACTTCATTTTGCTCCCTCTGGAAGAGAAAGCTTTAGTATTTTACACGGTCCCAAATCTTATAAAAATGAAGGGAGATCTTTCAGTCTTTTTATTTACCATAACTTCCTCGGCCTGCCGAACCAGTTCTGCAGTTTTCGCCTCCAGTTCTGCATTTAGTCGCCTATAGTGGCAAAGTACATCCAGGTTAAGATGACAGTTTGATGGGAGACCAACTACTTGTACTCGTGTTTTTCTCTTTCTTACCACTTTTTGCCTTGTTACCTCCCTCCACAGTTTTTGTAGCACAGAAATTGGGCCTCATTCATGTTCTTAAGTACTTACAGTTTACACAAATATTCTGATACTCCAGGTTTAAAAAGGGGGGCAAAAAAGTGGGAAAACAGATTGCATCCTGTGTGCATAATCTTTTAAGGTGGTCAAAAATTGATTATCAGATACTAAAATTAGTATGAGATTAGATACTTATTTGCAGCAGTATCAATACCAACAGTGCCGTCTCTGCCTCCTTTAGCACCGTTGCAGACAGTGTTGTTTTAATAGAATAACACTATTATTTGTCTGAAAAGTGTCATGTTGTCAATCCCAAGTTCCAGTTCAATTACACATATATTATTGAAAAGTCTTAACTACTACAATATTGATAAATAAAGTCCATTTCTCACAGCTTATTAAGCGTTTCTCATCAACAACCCAAATGCAACTATTAAGGAGACCTGTTCTATTACTTTTCATGTGGTTAGCCTGCTCCTGATGTGAGTTTAACATTAATTCAACAGCTCTGCGTCAACTATAATCAGCAGAATCAACTATAAACAGTATAATTTCTCCTTTTGAACTTTTTTAAATTATTCCTTTTCATGTTTATTTTTATCATATGTATCTTTCTAAAAGAATAGAAAAAGAGCCCTGATAAAATCACCTGGCATGACCCTTTCAAATTTGGCCTCCTAAAAAGTGAATTCTCCGGTACTGGATGAAGCGGCACTTTGGGTGCCTAGGAAAACCCAATATAAATGCAACATTCATGCACATCCCACAGAACATGATAAACAGCGTTGTGAATAATTAAGCAAATGCAACAACGCATACTTATACTCCTCCTCCTTGGCCAGCAGGTCTGTGTGAAAAGCGTTGTTGCGTGGAGCTGAAGCGGGGCCGGTCACGGGTCTGGGCACTGGAGGCCTGGACGACTGGGGCTTTGTGGGCTGTATAAGGATTTTTATCTTGTGTTACAATTGTCAGACAAAAGAAAGCAGAAGGCCTCTGACCAAAACATAAAACTTGCAATTTTATTGCACTTGCAATAATTTTAGTTTCACTTTAGAGATTTTGTTCAATACAGTCTTTTTATAAAGAGCTGAATTATGCATTTGGAATGTCAACACTTAAAATGAAAAAATAGTAGCAATAGTTAGCATTCAACGGAGCAGACAGGAAGCAGTATTTATGGAACTATACCTAAATGAGCGTAAATATTGTGCATCCGAAGCATATTAATAAGAATATTTTCCATTTTTTTGGTTCAAACTCACCACATGAGACGCACTTCTGGGTCTGTCAGCCATCTTTATGTTTTGGAGGGACGACGCCGTTGCTTAGCAACGGTTCTTGGCTTGTTCCTCTTATTCCCTTGATAGTAGCAATGACGCTATTATGCTTGTGAAGCTATTTTTATGTCATGCTTGTTGTGTCTGTGAAATACGAGTTGAAGGCATTGCTCCAGGGCTACTTTTTGATTCTAGGGCTGAAACATACGTCAATAGCGTCACACTACATGTTGTGACAGGTGCCAATGTACATGGGCTTCGCTTCAAAACGCAACTTTACTGAAGAAACTAATGTGGCTTCGCAGTCCGTACAGTATTGCACTACATTCAAGGTTCTTTTCTTTGCCAAAGAAACAACAACAACATTTAGGAAAATGTAAGAATGACTCGCCCCTAAGACTGTGTGAAATGTAAGTCACCAGATATTATCTTGAGCTACACGTTATTAACACGTTATTAACATGTTGTCCTTCAGATATGCGCAGGAAATCATTCCTGCTCCAGGTGTGAACAAATGTGTTTGCTTGCCATTAGCTCGTACTTATGTAGTGCACTAGATAGGGAGTGTGACGCCTGGTGTGAGACGCACCACGCAGCGCTTGTTATGCTCCTCGCCGTTGACCGCGCGGTGCGCATGCGTCCCCCACAGCCTGGCAGCAGTAGAAGCGGCCGTGCTTGCGTGTGTGGCAGCAGTCAGCTCCAGCTCGCTGCCGTTCGCCGTGTTTTTGCCCCCACCCCTTGTGTATGCGCGCATGTGTGCTTGTTTTCAACGCCCACGCCGCGATGGCGAGCCGAATTTCTGCGGCCGAGCCATGAATTTGCCACCGTCCCGTTCTGCACGAAGCCCAAGCCAAGTCAAGCCGAGCCGATCCGAGTCGACCGCGCACTTCACCGGGGAAGGACCGTGATGTGCCACATTGTGGGGAACGCTGCATTCTCCAGGTTCAGGTTGAGGCCTACTTGTTAGATTCCCCACCACCTCCTCCTCCTCTTCCACCACCCTCCTCCCGAATTGAGGCGCGATGGCTGAAGATCAACAACCCGGACAGCACGCCTCTGGAATCGGCTCTCTGTCATCTCTGCTCCCAGCCGGGCTGCAAGGGACCGAGACGGGCGCGCTGCAGCTCAAAATCAAGAACTCAATCTGGTAAGAGCTCTCTGTATGATCGTTTATTACGCCAAACAATCACCACTTTAATTAGCAGACCTGAGATTTTGCCAATTCTGCAAGCAGACTGGTAAGACTTGCTGGAAAACAGACGTCCACACTAACCCTAGCCCCTGACACTTTAATATTTAAATTTAGTCTAGCTTCTCTTGTTACCAAAACGAAATGACCCATGTTGGGACGCCGTTTCTACTTAACTTCACTTCCTTAAAGACCTGCACTAATGATAATAATAATAATAATAATAATAATA